>PISX010020899.1:0-34766 GCA_004024625.1 Mellivora capensis | reverse complement strand
TGTATTTCCCCCTTAGGACTGCCTTTGCTGTATCCCATAGGTTTTGGACCGACGTGTCTTCATTCTCATTGGTTTCCATGAATTGTTTAAGTTCTTCTTTGATCTCCTGGTTGATCCACGCATTCTTAAGCAAGGTGGTCTTTAGTTTCCAGGTGTTTGAGTTCCTTCCAAACTTTTCCTTGTGGTTGAGCTCCAGTTTTCAAAGCATTGTGATCTGAGAATATGCAGGGAATAATCTCAATCTTTTGGTATCGGTTGAGTCCTGATTTGTGACCCAGTATGTGGTCTATTCTGGAAAAGGTTCCATGTGCACTTGAGAAGAATGAATATTCTGTTGTTTTAGGGTGGAATGTTCTGTATATATCTATGAGGTCCATCTGGTCCAATGTGTCATTCAATGCTTTTGTTTCTTTATTGATTTTCTGCATGGATGATCTGTCTATTACTGAGAGAGGCGTGCTAAGATCTCCTACTATCAATGTATTCATATCAATATGACTCTTTATCTTGATTAATAGTTTTCTTATGTAATTGGCTGCTCCCATATTGGGAGCAGCCAATTACATAATTAAACTATTAATACATAAATTATTAAACTATTAATACATAATTAATACATAATTACATAAGAAAACTATTAATCAAGATAAAGGAATTTTTTGTATTTCTTTTCTTTTTTTTAACTGAGATTTAATTGACATGTAACATTGTATACATTTAAGGTATAAAATGTGTTGATTTGATACATTCGTATATTGCAATATGATTTGCCACTGTGGTATTAGCTAACAGCTCTATCACAGAACATAATTATCATTTCTTTTCTGTGGTGAGAAACATTTAAAATCAAGTCTCAGGCTCTTTGAATTATATATAGTCAGAGTACTTTTGTCTCTAGTCACCATGCAGTGCATTAGAACTCCGGAACTTCTTCATCTTTTAGCTGTAAGTTTGCACTTTTTAGCAACATCTCCCTCACTCCCCTGTCCCTGGTAATCATCATTGCACTGTCTGTTTCTGTGAGTTTGGCTTTTTTAGATACTATATACAAGTGATATTATTCAGTATTTGTCTGTCTGGCTAATTACATTTATCATGATGCCCCAAGTTCCATCCATGTTTCAAATGGCTGGATTTCTTCTTTCTTATAACTGAATAATATTCCATTGTGTGTGTGTGTGTGTGAGAGAGAGAGAGAGAGAGAGAGAGAGAGAAAGCAGTCACTCTTTATCCATTCATCTGTTGATGGAAGCATAGGTTGTTTGTTTCCATGTCTTGGCTATTGCGAATAATGCTGCAATAAACATGGGAGTGCAGATAGACCTTCTAACAGGTGTGATGTGATAATCTCATAGTGTTTTTGATTTGCATTTCCCTGATGATTAGTAATGTTGAACATCTCTTCAGGTATCTATTGGCTATTTATATGTCTTTGGAAAATATCTATTCAGGTTTTTTGCCCATTTTTAATCAGTTTTTTTTGTTGTTATTTAGTTGTATGAGTTCTTTATGTATTTTGGATATTAACCCTTTATTGGATATATGGTTTGCAAATATTTTCTCCCATTCTGTAAGTTACTTTTTCATCATATTGTTGTTATTGTTGTTGTTTTCTTTGCAGAAACATTTTATTTTATTTCCTTGCTTTTTTTATTGAGGTAAAATTAACATTACTTTCATATGTGTAACATAATGATTCAATATTTGTATATATTATGAAATGATCTCAGTAAGTCTAGTTAATATCTGTCACCATACATAGTTACACATCTTTTTCTTGTGATGAGAACTTTTAAGATTTATTCTCTTAACAACCTTCAGATAAACAATACATTATTATTAACTATAGCTATCATGCTTTGCATTACATTTCTCTTACTTATTTTATACCTGGAGGTTTATACCTTTTGACCCTCTTTATTCATTTTGCCTACTCCTCCCATCTCTTACCTTTGGCAACCACCAATCTATTCTGTATTAATATAACATAATACTAAGGTACATAATATTAGAATCTTATTTAGCAGGGATATTGCTTGTTGATTATGTACATTGTGATGTATTTCTGCTATCTTTTAACTTTGTTCATAATGTTTTTGACTTAAAAGCTTTTAAATTAATATACAGTTATATAAATTTATAGTTTTGGATTTCTTATACCTAAGAAATGTCTCATCTTTTTTCTTAAATATTAAAATAATATACTCCTCTGTTTGACTATAATAACTTTATGTTAAAAAGAATTTAAATGTTAATACATCGGTTTTTTCTGAGGCAGAGACTCATATTTTTCCAAGTGTTTACCCAGCTGTGCAAAATTATTTATTATATTTATTCATCTTTTTTTCCAGCTGATTTGAAATGCTACATTTATAATATGAAAGTTTTCATATATTTATGGATTTAGATCTTATTTAGTCTATTTTCATTTCTATGTTTATTCCTATGCCAATGATATGTTGTTTTTATAATTGTAGCTTTTAGGGGCACCTGGGTGGCTTAGTGGTTTAGCCTCTGCCTTTGGATCAGGTCATGATCCCAGGATCCTGGGATCGAGCCCCGCATCGGGCTCTCTGCTCAGCAGGGAGCCTGCTTCCTCCCTCTCTCTCTGCCTGCCTCTCTGCCTACTTGTGATCTCTGTCTGTCAAATAAATAAATAAAATCTTAAAAAAAAGAAATATGTGGTTTTAATCTATGTATCTGTCAACATAATTAACTTAGAATTGAAATTCTTAAGCTCAGTTATCTTTGTTTCTCTGGAATAAAATCAACTTGGTCATGTTGCAATATGCTTTTGTTTTAATGGTGGATTTGATTTGCTAATATCTTAATTAGGATTTTTTTTCCATTATATTCCCAAACGAGATTTCTTTGTAGTTATTGAGTATGTGGGCATCTGTGAGCTCACAGGTGGGCATACAAAGTCAATTAGTTTTTTTTATTAAAGTTATACTAGCTTTGTAAAATCAAGTGAAAACCTCTATTTTCTATACAATTTAAGGACTTAGTCTGTTCTTTGAATTTATCTAGGATATCATGATGTAGGGGAAAGGTAGATGTTTGCTAATGTTCTCATCTTTATAATTCATTATATCAAAACTGCAATTTGTTATTTAAGTCTCCTGGTTTGTTATTTTATGCCTACTTGGCCTATCGACTTCTGAGGAAGTTTTCCGTTTCCAAATATGGATGTGATCTTCTTTGTATTTATGATAGTTTTCTTTATAAATTTTGACTAATTATTTGGAGCAGAAGTGTTATTTTAGCTTGGATTCAAGGGCAAGCAGTTTCTAGAAAGTATAGTTAAAAGAATGAGTTGGGACAAGAAACTAGGGAGGCCACTAAAGGGTGCCTTAGCAAGCAATTTACCATTGTGAGCAACTGTAGCTTACTGCCTCTGGGAACTCCCAGGAGCCAATGTAGAAAATTAACTTCAGAGTTATCTTTGCCAAGTTGGTGAGGGAGCTGGGATAGTTATCCATCCACTCTTGTCAGTTATTAGTTGAGGCTTACTCCAGGGCTGGCAGGCATTAATTCTCCAGAATTTCTAGCCTGTTTCATCTGCAGTCAGTGTGGGCTCTGGCAACCAGAGAAAATCCACAATAAGAAAAGAAACAAACAGAATTCAGGTATGGGCAGGTGGAAGTCAGTCCTAAGAGTGAGGAGAAACAGGATTTGCTACAACTGTTCACAATTGTTATAGGTTTGTGATACTTTGTGCCTTTTAACGAATTCATTCATCTTACAATAATTCATTCTTTTATTGAACAAATGTTAGCTTTCACACAATAATAATAGTTTACTGGTACATAATTATAGGATCATAATCCTTTCCTCAAAGGAAGAATTTCTCAAGGTCTGATTCATAGACTGGGTTTTCAGAGAAATACTCTTCTGAAAAATCATTACTTCTATTGATTTATCTATTTAGCCAATCATTTTTTTTAGACTACTGAATGTCTGCCTTCTTTTTTGCTCTTTTTAAAAAAATAGATGTTTACTCAAAAAAACCACAAAAAACCAAATACAATATTCTCACATCTCATTGAGAATTCTACTTAGGATTTTTTTTAAAAAAAAGTTCTTTCCTGTTTCCAGAATTACACATTCACTGGTAGTTATTTTTTCTAATCCCCCAGCTTGGTCACGTTCTCTTCTGACTTCTGGTTTCCTTTTCATTTCTAAGTATGTTCTGTTGTCATATTGATAATGATGAAATGATTAACTTAGATTCATAATTAATGTTAGCAGGTAGATTAGTAGTTCTAGACCTTTACCTGAAAGATCCAATTTTAAAAATTGGGGAAAGACATAGTAGTGTTAATTTTTATATTTAATATATAAGTTAACTGAAAAGCTGTTATCTACTATTACAGTTTTATAAAAGAAAGGATATTTTAATTCCTCTGAAGTAGGAAATATATACAGTCTCTTAAATAGTGCAAGTTTGGCTATATACATTCTTACAACATTGATCTTTATTTTCTCTCTTCACAGTTTAGTGGAAGTTTTCTCTCTCGAGAAGTAGGGAGCTACTGTGCTCACAGTTTCACCCTCAGACCTCACTTAAAATTATCTGCCCCATGAATAGTAGAAGATGCTTTAAGGTGGCAAAGCTCTATTTCATTCAGGTGCACATAATTAGGTGAAGCCTGGGTGCAAAAACTGTGGTTACATTCTTTACCTGAGGGGTTTTTATGGGTTTCTCCAAATCTATTAGTTTATTCTCTTTAGTGATTCCTCAAGCTTATTTTGGTCAGAAAAGTTACTCTCTTGAGTTTTTTTTTTTTTTCCAGCCCCACAAAGCAGGACTAGGAGAAGTTAGTACTGCCCTTCAGAATGGTCTCCATTTACCTTTGTGGCTCAGCTCTGAGCTTGTGAAGTGGAATTTGCTCTCTAGGTTTGGTAAAGTTTTTATTCATTGCTGCTATTTTTTAAAGTTATCATATGAAATTGGGGCCTTTCTTGACTTAAGTATGGGTTAAAATCTATTAGGTTCTTTTTGGTGGATATTGTTGAGGTGTTTATGTATTCTATAGATATTTACAGGTTACTTACCTCTGGCCTTTATAGTTACTGGGAATGAAAGGTCTGGATATTTTTGGCAATTAAGAACATGTATTCAATGGGAAAGAGAGGAGGAAGGAAACTTACTGTTAGTTCCTACCAGATGCCAGGAAATGCTATGTTCTTCAAATTTTCCTAAAACTCAAAAGATAGTCATTTTGAGGTAGGGATTGTTATTACCTTTGACAGAGGAAGGAACAGGAACTAAGACAGTTTAAGCACCTTGTTCTTTTTCATGTAATTAGTTACTGGCAGGACCTGGATAAAAACCTAGATCTGTCTGACTACTTAACCCATAGATTTTTTTCAACATTGCACTACCTTTTCTAATGAATTTATTGCACTGCTGTAATTCTTCACCGCACATTTAGCACATTTAGTGAGGACCCAGCTAAATAATTACTAATGACTTACTTGAAAGATTTTTTTTTAAAAATAGGGTTTGTTTCAGAAAAAGTAATCAAACTTTTCCTTTGATTCTAGTACCAAGCATAATAATAAGCTTAAACCAGTTGGTATTATTAATTACTTTGAACATGTATATATAATTTCAGGGACTTCATGAGTCTCTCTGTTACCCATCCATGAACCCAATAATAAAGTACTTATTGTCTTAGAAGGAAGGGGTTATCACATTGGTCAGTTCTTATTGTATGACATGTCTCCCTTGAGACTAAATATTTAATGTTTAAGAGAAGATATTGTTAGATCCCAGTAGTAAATGGGAAATGTAACTTTTTAAGACCTATATTTTATATACTACTTAATATGCTCCTTCTGAGACAGTTAATATATATATATACATATATAAACATACAGTATCAACTGTACTTTTTTTTTTTTAAAGATTTTATTTATTCATTTGACAGAGATCACAAGTAGACAGAGAAGCAGGCAGAGAGAGAGGAAGGGAAGCAGGCTCCCTGCTGAGCACAGAGCCCGATGCGGGGCTCGATTCCAGCACCCTGGGATCATGACCTGAGCCGAAGGCAGAGGCTTTAAATCCACTGAGCCACCCAGGAGTCCCTGTACTTTTTACTCCTTATATTTTAGTTTTATAAGCTCAATTACCTGGTCTTTCCTTAAGATTTTCTCACCTGGACGATACTGGCCTAGATGTTTACACATTAAATTACAGTTGAGTTTGTTGACCTTACATATAACAAATTATTGAATCATAATAAACTTTCTAGCTTAGCTTTCTATTTGGAGAAGAATTTCAGGTGGCCAAGTCCTTGCACACTGATTTCTCATGGGGTACAAAAGTCTGATATTCTTTGTGCTTGTATATGGATGTGTAAGAACTAACGTGCAGACTTATAAAAACTCTTCAAGTTGTTTTTGACTGCATGTGATGAAAAAAAAGGTACTATTAGTTTTAATGGGGGAAGAACAGTATGTTGGTTTTATATCCATTTGTGAGATGGGTTGTATAGGCCATTATTGCAATACTGTTTTTATTAAAATTTCTTTACACATTGAAATATTTCAGTGTCTGTTGATGGTGGTACATTCATGTAGTATAGATAAGTTACTGGATGAATCCATTGTCTCACCATTTTTTTAAATGGCAAGCAGTGCTTTTGATGGATAATGGATTACTTAATTGATTTGCTTAAGAACTTATGAGATCAGGCTCTGCAGTCAAATGTAAGGTTAGGAAGATTTAGGGTAGTTGGACAAGGGTCTGAATTCATGTGATATAAAGACCTGACTCAGCATAGAGACCACAAACCAGCCATGGGCTAGTTGCAACTCTGGGCTATTTTGTTGTTTGGATTGAACAATATTTTGAAAACAGTTTGAACTAGTTCTCAACATGTAAAAATTGGGTAGTTTTACAGAAAATCCTGGGGCTTTGCCTTTCATTGAAAAATTAGGAGCAGTGGCATCACTGGCTGGATTTCTTGAGCTCAGTATCAGCAGCTGAATGAAACACAGTCTCCTTTTTCTTTATGTGATAGTCATAATTTCAGTTGCCATATATCATTGCATTTCTATTATTTTCTTTTGTAGATAAAATGATGAATGATTTCTTATACCTGTATCTTTATCAAAAGAGGGAAAATGATAAGCTGAGAGGATAACATATGGGAGAGAGCATACTTATTGGCAAAAGTGAAGATTATTCTTATGTGTTCAATGTGGGAAATGTGCTTTTGGCCAAAAAATATAGCTTAAAATGCCATTATATAAGCAACCATGGTAAGAAATATGATTGACCTATGGAAAACTTATTTGATGAGAAACTTAAAGATCTGGGAAGATTCCAAATTTTTTTTTATTAGATTTGCTTTTAGATTAAAAAAAATCTGAGTAATATGCCATAAAATTCAGTTAAGTAGTACCTGTGAAAATATAAATTGGCAGCAAGATTTAATTCCAAAAAGAAATGTGAGCTCCGAGTGTCAAAGAAATGGCTGATACCTTAAAAGATAAGTTGGAGGAAGAAGTTAAAATATTTATGTCATGTTCTGTTGCAGCTGGCAAAGCCTAGATGTAGCAAATATCATCTGGTAAGCAGTATCTGTTCATGTCACAAATGAAAATGTACATGAGACTGAAGAAATTTTGAATATAAAGCCCACAGGAGGCATAACACCAAAAAACAAACTGTGTTGAGGAAAGTCTTGAAATGCTTAATGGAGACTGGCTAAGAAATAATAGGGAGTGACTCTAATAAAAGGTGGCACCTCCATGGAAATCCAGGTTAACATCAAACTCCTTCTGAGATGAAGATCTCAGATGATAAAATTTGGAGGGACACATTGTAATTTGCCAGGGATTACTTCCTACCAAATGGCTAACTTAATCTCAGGAAACAAACTGAAGGTTGCTGGAGGGGAAAGGGGTGGGAGACATAGGGTGGCTGGGTGATGGACATTGGGAAGGGTATGTGCTATAGTGAGTGCTGTGAATTTTTTAAGACTGATGATTCAAGGACTTGTACCATTATATAAATAACACATTATATGTCAATAAAAAATGGAGACTGTTTTGGTTGGAGTAAGTGACACTTATTTATATTATAAATTGGAAGTTCTTCTGTGGTTTGAAATGGAGAGAGCTCAATGCTGGACTTGATGCCCTAGAATCACAATTGGGTAAGTTGTCTATTGTATGCAGAGGCTAGGTAACTTAGTTGTGACATGTTAATTACATTGAAAAGTTTCTTATTTTCGAGAGTTGAAAGAAATTGGTTTGCTCATGTCTTCTTGGGAAAATTTCTACTTCAGCACACCAGAGACTCAGGTATGAATCTTAGGCTTTTTGGTTAATGTAAAAACCTATCTAACCCCTTAAAAGGACCTTCACAAAGGGTTACCAATGAATTTATGTGCCCATTTCAAGTATCACTGTGTTTGGAAAATGACAGGGAGTATTGCAGTTTATGTTCCTTTGATGAAAGTGGCTCCAGAAGTAACAGTTATGGCTTAAACTCTGTTTCCCTGATTGGAACTGAATTCCAGAAGATATTCTCTGATTGCAGAGTTTACAAAGATGTGCTAACATTTAGTTTTAATCAAATTAAGCTCCCTCAATTAACCTTAATCATGAGAACAGAGAGCTTCAAATGAGTTTCTGAATTGCAGAAATGTTTTCTGAAAACAAAATAGAAGTACTAGAATACTAGAATTCTACAAATGCCTTTGTACAGTAATTTTCTTGATTGTAAAAAAAAAATCTTGCAAAGATTTTATACATGTCCAGACAAGCTTATGTTTGTGAATAACTATTTTCTTTTCTGAATAAACCTCCCTACTAAAGGCTGAATTCTGGAACGATATAAAATATCCAACTAGGCATGGCCATCTTGGTGTAGAAGAGAGGATGAATTTTCTAGTTCTAAATCAAAGAAGCATTCATTAGGAAATACAAATTTAATACTTAATAGCTTCTCTTTATTAAATATATATATTTAAGATACAATTTAAAAAATAACCCTAACTATAATACATGTTTGCATTATTATGTATATTCGAACTGTAAATCAATACAAATAAACAATATTTATTAGCAGTTAATGCTTTTTTTTTTTTTAAGTCAGGCTTACTTAACTCTTTTATTACTTTCTGGAACCAAAAGGACTTGAATTTGACACCCTTTGCTCAGTGTTTCATCTGAACAAATGAAAAGCAGAAATTTGATTTCCCCTTCTACACAACTTTCAAATAATGACTGGAAGCTTCTGCTGATTGACTTTTCTCATGGGGCACAGGCTGATACTATGTTTACCATGACAGTGGCCTTTGGTGAGGTAGTGGACTACTTACTTCTTCATTTACCTTTCCTCAAATCTGCTAAAATTGTTGGCATTCCTTTTAAAATGCTACACATTTTAAGTAATTTGAAGCAAGTCTTGAATTAAGTGTAAATAAATGATATATTCTCACTAAAGTGAACATATTCTAATTTTGTGATTTTAGAAAAAACATATAAATAATGCTGTCGTTAATTTTTTAAAAAAGATTTGATTTAATCATTTGACAGAGAAAGAGATCACAAGTAGGCAGAGAGGCAGGCAGAGAGAGAGGAGGAAGCAGGCTCCCCGCTGAGCAGAGAGCCTGACGCAGGACCCTGAGACCAGGACCTGAGCAGAAGGCAGAGGCTTAATCCACTGAGCCACCCAGGCACCCCTGTCCTTAATATTTTTAATACAGTATCTCCTGTATTTTCAATGTTCTGTATACTTAATCATTGTTAGTGATTTTGATTTTCTTGATTAGAATATCAACTCCACCAGGACAAACTTTACAAATGTTAACTGATACATTCTAAATACTCTGTAGGCTTCCTGGCTCACATTAGATACTCAGTAAATGTATGATGAAGTGTTTTTTAAAGATATCTGAAAAAAATACAATATTTGAATAATACATATTAACCAGACTAGGCTAAATTGCATTCTTGTTAATAAACAACCTCCAAATACAGAAGTTTATTTCTTGTTTCTGCAACAGGTCGCTGTGATTGACAAAGGGCTCTGCGCCTAGGTTGATGAAATCTCCACAGTCTTGTAGTAGCACTTTCTAGAACAGAGGTCTCCATTCAAACATCATGGCAGGAGAAGAGAGAGACTGGAGAATCACATGCAGGCTTTTTCCCACAAATATCTTTGGCCAGAAGGGGTTGTATGTCTTCACTGAGGTGCAGAGAGGCTGGGAATATAATACATAGATATAGGTAATTTATAATATATAAACAGAATATTTGGATATTTGGTGTTACTGTCTCTGCTACAACCTGGTAAATAAACCAGTGACTAATGTTACCTGAAGTTGCTGCATGTCACTCCTAAGACTGTTGTTAGACCCTTCAGTACAAATTTCCAGATATGAAAAGAAAATCATTCTCTAAGAGGACTGTAAGGCAGATTGCTATTATCACTCATTAGGGACTCCTGGAAATTTACAGTAATATCACACTGTGTAAAGTGACAATTTAGAGTGCTCTTTGAAATATATTTGATTGATAGTACCACATGGGCAGATTGACCCAAGATAGTGAATTCTGTCCAAGGCTAAAAGGGTGGGTCTCCAAAGTGGATGTAGAAGTGAATTCTGAGGGATTACCTCCCCTTTTTCAAGGAAGTCTCCTCTTTCTTCCCTTAAGTAGGGATCTCAGAAGTGAGTTCCATAGAAACTATTTCTAGTTTTGGATCATTTTGCTGGTTCTGCCAAGGATGCTGGAATTATTCTCCATACTGATGATAGTTTTGGGGCCCTGTTCCATATTTTTCTGAAGGTAGTCAGAATATCATTCCTGGAACTGCTATATCTTGCATTGACTTATCAAGGGATTTGCTTCTCTAAGGAGAAATGTGATTCTAACTCCTAAGTCAATATCATCACTTCTTTATATGTTTACAAGAAGGAATGTAAAGTTCTAAGACCTCTCTTAGGTCTCTGTTTCTGAGAAAAATCTGTTTAATGTGTACAATTTCTTTTTAGGTTATTTCTGTAATAACATGACAAGTCCACAGAATGATTTATAACCCTCTGCATATGGGTTGTGAACAGAATCATTCACCCAGTAAATGTTTTTTGAGAGGAAAGTGTGCATAAAGAATGAAGATAACTGATGATAATTGTTGAATACACAAAGATGAATGGGATACAATGGCTACTTTTGAGGTGCTCAAATTCTGGCTAGAGAAAGACATGTCAATGGATAATTACGGCACATTGAGATTAGTACTGTAATTTATGAGTAAAGTGAAAGAAAGGAAGGAGAGATTGTTCCTTCTGTATGGATTTCATGACAGGCTTCTCAAACATTGAACCTGACTTGTGAAAGTAGGTACTTTCTATTTGAGACAGAGAATATCCCAAGGCAAAGGGGAGCACTGTAAGAGGAGAATCCTGGCCAAAGTTAAGAAGGCATACAAGTTGTTTACATGTATGGGAACCTAGGAGAAAGACAGTGGGCTATGATACTGGGTTCTTGTGAGGGGGAGTGATATAAAATAGAGATGTATGGTTGCTACAAAAATAATGGCTTCCAAGGAATCATGCTTCTTGGAAGACTCATCTTGTATAATCTCTTTTCAGATTGACCAGGTTTGACCATGTGATATATACAGAGGCTTATAAATATTCATGCAGGAGACACACCAGCTTGGAGCCCTGAGACTGTCCTGGTTGAAGAAGCCCATATTATCCTCCTTGAGGATGAGTGATCCCATGAAAAAGGAGTAATAACATGGAGAAAGATTCTAAGAAAGTAGGTAGACCACATGTAGACAGATCCAGGAGAGAGGGAGAGAGAGAAATATATATGTAGAGAGAGCCGGTGAGAGGGAGGGAGTCACCATGTATAAAGAGGACCCATGAAAAGAAAGGGGCTATATGAATATTTGAGTTTTTGACAGAAATTCATCCTCAGTGGATAAGCAGACTGAATGGAGTCATACGGGAACTTAGGCAAAATTAGCAAAAGCACCACCCAGGCAATCCACAGAATTGTGAGAGTTAAAAGCGTTATAGTTTTAAGGTACTAAGTTTGGGAACAGTTTTTTATAAAGCAATAGATAAGAGATACAGAAGGTAAATTCATTTATTCAGCAAATGTTTATTAGGTTTATTGAGTATCTACTCTGTGCCAATAACTGCTGGATTGAGGCCATATTTTGTAGGGCCTTATGTTTCATGGTAAGGAGTCCTATTCTCTCTGCCCTAACATTAGCTGTTATAAATGCCATGGCTATTGTTTTAAGTGAGGTCTTAATCATATCTTGCCTATTATATTAATGTTCTAATTGTTCTCTTTCTCATTCCAGCCTTTTTTCCCTCTAAAACACAAGCATGATCCATGTTATTCTCCTGCTTAAATTTCTAATGCTTATTGTAAACTCCAGGTCAAATTTTAGACTCATTTATATGCATTTTCTAATATCATTTATACTCTTTCACCCGATATTCAATAACGTGTGTTTCCCTAAATATGCAGTGCTTACTCAGGTATTGGAACATTTGCATGTGTTGTTGGCCTGGAGGTCTTTCTCTCATTTGTTTGTCTGGAAAAAGTTTATATATACTTCAAGATGCAAGCAAATCTAGACACTTTTTTTAATACCTCTTGGTGGAATTGGTCACTCTCTTGCATTTTATACTACCACTGACCATTACACATTAATATCTCAGTACTTGTCATGCTATGTTTATATGCTATTTTCCCTTCTAGATTGTGAGTTCTTTGAGGACATGGGATTCTATCTTTCTTGTCTTTGTATAAGAAGCACTTAATAGCTAGTACACAGTAGGTACTCTATAAATATTTCTAGAATAATGCCTTTATCTTAGAGGCTATCGGAAATTATTATTTTATGGGAAGAAATTTTAGAAAATTGATTCAGGCAGCAGTTTGGGAAAGGAAAAAAACAAAGACAAATGAACCCATTTATCAAATCATTTAAATACTTCATGGTCAAGGTGAGACATGAACATTGTCAAAAATAAGGCAGTGGGAATATGGAGGATATCTACTTAAAAGACCTATTGGAGGTAGAATGGCCATAGCATGGTGGAAATCTAAATGTGGAGGAAGAGGAAGAGTGAATGTTTGGAAAGGATTTTATGTTGCTAGCTTAGACAAATGAGTAGGTGGTGATGCCATTAACTGAGATAGAAAATACCAGAAGAGGGGCACCTGGGTGGCTCAGTGGCTTAAAGCCTCTGCCTTCAGTTCAGGTCATAGTTCCAGGGTCCTGGGATTGAGCCCCGCATCAGGCTCTCTGCTCGGCATGGAGCCTGCTTCCCCCCCCTCTCTGCCTGTCTCTCTGCCTACTTGTGATCTCTGTCTGTCAAATAAATAAATAAAATCTTCAAAAAAAAAAAAAAAGCCAGAAGAGGAGCATGTCTAGAGAAAAGGAAGGCATAAGAAGGGGATAATTATCACTATACTGACTGTTTGGGTGAATTTCAAGGATTTGGCAGCTTTCTATGGTAAGGGAACTGCTAACTATAATGGGGAAGACTCTGTTAAGCAGAAGGCTAGAAATCACTGTAGTTCTAGGAAACATTTGTGAAAGATGATCTGGTTGGATCCTCAGAAACTCAGATTAAAGGAAAATGAACCCAGATCAGTAAATTATATGATGAATAATCTTCAAATTCCTCCCAGACTGAGCTTGATATGTAGTGTAATAAACAGTTGGGTTTTATGGCATAAGCTATAATTGCAATTTCTTTAAGAAATTTAAGAAAATTCATTGTCTATTTATGCCTAAATAACAATAATAGTCCCATTTTAGTGATTGCTATGACCGAGGTACCTATTATAACACAGAATAACAGTGGTCACTGACTTAATTGGAAATGAAGTTGGCAGATCCAACCATTACAGTGCTAGAATAGAAATGATTCTCCAGAGATTTTATCCATGTATTACAAGATGGCAACATCTCTTTGATTCTTTGATCATTTATTGTCCAACAATTGTCCAATTTTTAGAATACCTAACTGGAGTCCTTTTCCTCTGATTAGAGTCTTAAACATCCCAACAAATCTTGAGTTCTGTGTTTCTTATATCATCAGGGTCATAAATGAAGAGCTTTAGATAACACATTGCCTATGACAACCTCCCACCATATTAGTTGCTCTGGGACAGTTGGCTTTCCTTTTTTGATTTTTCTCATAGATAAATTTAGGTAATAATAGATTCATGGGAAATAAACTTACTGGAGAAGGGAGTAAAGAAATGAAGCCATATGTTATTTCTTTAGATTATTCCTTAATATAAAGAAGATACAAAGTCAAATCAAATAAGGGCTTTTGGGATATCAAAAAATAACAACATGAAAGCAACACTTCAAAGCCTAGAGTTTGTGATAATTAGTGCAGCAAAGAAACACTTGATGCATCTGCAAAGCAAAAATTAAAATGGGGCGAATAGTGGGGAGCAAAAAAAAAAAAAATTAAAAAGTCTGGAGACCAAACTTGGAGCCTTTTTTTTTGTTTTTAACCAAAACTCTGTATTGCTGTATGAACAAAAAAATGATAGGAGATAGACCCTAATGGTAAAATATATCAAGAAGCAGTAATATGTTGGTAACTGCTATTGTATCTTTCTCTCATTGTTTTGCTTTAAGTTTAAGAAGTTGAGTGGCAGTAGAGCCTCACAATAGATTTATTGCCCTTCCTCTACTCACTACTGCAGAAGAAAGACAGCTCATGATATTCTTTTGATTCTTACAATGGTATTATACTCAAGTGGGCTCTGGAGGCCAACTGAGTTAGCTCTCAGAGGACACAAATGTCATCACCCATATAAAGTACTTACACAGCACCAACAATAATCCCGATGTAGCCAGAAGCCTGTGTCTTACCAGGAAGATGGATCTGTCCCCATCCCTACTGCAGAGACTGCACTTGGGATACTGTACACCACAATCTCCTTGTACTGTATCAGCAAGATGGAGCAGATCCTGTAACCAGAGCCCCAGCTGATGCGTTGGTAACTCAGGAACATATAGCATCCACTCTTTGTAATTTGGGTAGCAGTATCTTGGAGGCTAGCGATAAGTTAGGTGATAGTGAAATGAAGTCCTTTTGGCAGTACGTGTTCTGTGTCAGTTTGTTGTGAAGCTGAATTTAGTTGCAAGGTGAGTAGTCTTGCCTGTGCAATTGCCACTAAGTCAAATCAAGACAGAAATATTCCTTAAAAGAGTTGCTTTTATTAAGCGGAACTTGGCACTGGCTGTGATGGATATGAACACTCTAGTTCCAGAGAATGGCAAAGAGCATGAAGCCTTTAACATAGTCTATATTTGTGAAATGTTTTTTGATTTTAGCCACTAATGTAACTTCACATTTTTGCTTTTATATTTTGTTTTTAAGATTTAGGTAAGTTTAAAAATGTATTTCCCAAGAATAGTCATGAATTGGTTACTATAATAGTTTGATGATGAGTTCATTTTTCCATTATTTTATTTTTGTGAATGTTTATTTTTTTATGAATAAGGTACTGAAAAAAAATCTTCTAGTCAGATTTTTCAATAGCCACTGGTTTTATACTGCTGCAAATTCAGATTTGCAAATTTGAAACTACAACTTTTATATATAATGAAATCTCTGGGTAGGCACACACTTTTCATTATATTTCCACTTGCTTATTTATTTGTCACTGATTTGGTCCCTTAATTCAGTCTTTATTATACTTAAGGAAAAAGGAGAATACATTTAATGGTGCTAATTTGAGAATTTAAGATCAAGATAAGTAAAATATAGTTCTTACTTTCCAAGAGATTATAGTCAATTTTGGAAGACTGATATATGCCACAAATCAGACTTTTGATAAGCATTTTAGTAAAGGCAGTTCTGTGAGGGTTAATTCTAGTAGGCCTGAAATAGCCTTAGCTACTTGTCTCTGTGTGGTACAGTAAAAGCATTGCTCTATAACCATGAGTCTGAAGAGTTTTGGGTGGTTTGTGTCATTATTTATTGATGACAGTGAGATTGAGAAGTTACACCTGGACTTGGTGACATCCCTGAAGACATCCCTATTTGAGCCAACTACACAGAATGAATATACCTACATGACCAGCAAAATACAAAACAAAGCTACTGTGATAACTTCCATTTTGGGATCTCTGGTTCTAGAGTGTTCAGTATCATGTTGGTAGTTTCTGATTCAAGACAGTAAATACATACTGCCATGGTCCTTATAAAGGGAGGTTAATTGGATTTTGTACTTGACCTCTCCAAATCTCCTACTGTGAGATAGCCTTTGGCTATGACGTATATTCTCTCTTTAATGCTGTGGCTATATTGTATCATTTTTCTATAATTGCAGATGTGTAAACACTATCATTTTGGGCCCTTCTTGAGTAACTAAATCCTGTAAGATTTTCACCATTAGTGATAAGGTGCAGTGTGGACAGAGCTGATGGAAAAGAAAATAATTTTGTGTGGGCATGTTACATGTGTGTGTAGGCCCATAATTGCTTCACATAGAAAGTTGTGTTGGAGAGATTGATATACATATATTGTTTAAAGGAAGGTGATGGAGAAACTAGGGCTCACTAGGCCAGAAATAGCTTGGGCAAAGGCATGGCACATTCCAGGGATAAGTCCATGTGAAGAGTATAAATCTGGAACTCAGGTCTGAGCTCAAGTCTAGAGATACAGTGTTGGGAGTCACTAGGTAAGAAAGTGGATGCTAGTGTAGAGAGAATGTATGAGACAATAACTCAAAACAAAATCCAATTGATTTGTATTTATCTTCGGTTGAGAAATATCAAAGAAAAAAGTTTCAGAAACCAAGGAGGGAGGCATTTTGATATTCATCAAAATATTAAATCTTCCATGCTACCCAAAGCAATCTCCAGGTTTAATGCAATTGCTGTCAAAATACCAATAGCCTTTTTCACTGAACTAAAACAAATAATGCTAAATCTGCATGGAACAGTGAAAGACCTCAAATAGCCAAAACAATCTTGAGAATCCCAGATTTCAAGATATACTATAGTAATCAAAACAGTATGGTACTGGAACAAAAATACACGTATCAATGGAACAGAATAGAGAGCCCAGAAATAAACCTACACTTGATTGATCAATTAATCTACAACAAAGGAAGAAAGAATATACAATGGGAAAAGACAATCTCTTCAACAAATGGTACTGGGAATATGGGATAGCTACGTGCAAAAGAATGAAATAATACCACTCTCTTACATCATAAGCAAAAATAAACTCAAAATGGATTAAAGACCTAAATGTGAGATCTGAAACCATAAAACTCCTAGAAGAAAACATAAGCAGTAATTACTTTGACACTGGCCATAGCAACATTTTTCTAGATAGGTCTCCTCAGGCAATGGAAACAAAAACAAAGTAAACCATTGGGAAAATATTAAATCTGGTTAGATCAAGAAGAATGAATATAGTGAAGATATTTTGATGTTTTTAATTGAGAAGGTTGAAGACAACCTTCTGGAAAAGATTCAATTTAGAAAGGAATGGAATAGAAATTTGGCCGTGAAAGAGAAGGGGAGACATGAAGTTAGAGCTCAAAGAGGTGGAATGTTAACAGAGAGTTTGTTTAGGTTTGGTTAAAAAACAGAACAAAACAAAACCCTGAAATGCATGGAGACTGAGAGGAAATATCTAGAGGAGGAGACCGATTGAAATGCATGAGATAGGAAGAATTGATGTGCAGTGCCTTGGGCAAGGGGATGAGGAAGAAATCAAGAGGGTGCTGCTGCTTTTGTGAAGGAAGAGAAAGAAGAAAGTATTAGTTGTATAGGAGTACCTGGATGGCTTCATCCGTCAGGCATCTGACTCTTCTCCAGCAACCCTCAGTTTGTTTCCCGAGATTAAGAGTCTGGGAGGGATGGGGTGGCTGGCCGATGGACACTGGGGAGGGTATGTGCTACGGTGAGCACTGCGAATTGTGTAATTCACAATGTAATCATGAATCACAGACCTGTACCCCTGAAACAAATAATACATTATATGTTAATTAGTAAAAAAAAAAATAAAGTGATTCTTGGTTTTGGGTCAGGTCAGGATCTCAGGGATTGTGAGATAGAGCCTGAATTTGGGCTCCATGCTGGGTGTGGAGCCTGCTTAAGATTCTCTCTTCTCCTCCTCCTCCCATCTTGCCCTCTCTTAAAAAAAAAGAAAAAGAAAAAGAAAAAAGGAAAGAAAGAAAGAAAATATTAGTCGTATAAAAAATAAAGTGGAACATGTATTTTATGGACCAAGCTCTTTGGGACCTTAGGACAGGTATTTTGCCATTTCAAATAGCATATAGGTATACTCTATCAAAATATGAAATGTGAATGGTGCTATGGGGTGTCCTAGAGTTCAAAACTCTCACCAATTCTTACCAATCAGTATTTGTGCCTTCATAAGTAATAAGCATCTCCCCTGGCCTCAGACTTTACTTTGGCCATATTGCTTTGCTCTCAAGCATTTTTTAGCAATGGCTTTTCAGGACCTCAATACCTTCTGTTTCAATGTATAAATGTACTGGGATATAACACTAAGGCAGAGAGAGGCAGATTTTTTTAAACAAATGTTTCTATCAAGGTTGGTAGGTCTCTAAACTATTCAATCTGTGTTACAATAATTTTTTGCTCTTCAAATTAATTCACTAATTTTTCTAAAATTAGTCTTATTAATTTTCCATTTTTAATTTGTATCCTGTTATTTTGCAGATAGAATTTTAATTAGCTTCATGTACAATAATAGGAGAATTATGCTTTCAATCAAAATGGAGTAATAGGGACTAGATTTACCATCTTTCCTAAAACGACAAAAAAATGGGCAAATTATAAGGAACAGTAAATTTTAAGACATTGGATAAAGGAAAGGAAGGATAGTCATCATGAGAGATGAAAAAATGAGATGGATCCTGATTGCCCTTTTATTTTATTTTTTTGTCTTGAAAGAGTTTCTAGGCCATGGTATAGAAAGGAGGAACCCAGGCAGAGTAGGCAGACTACCTCAGTTAAAGATCTAGAACAAAGGGCCAGCCAGCGAGATCGAGGCTGGTACAAGACAGTACCATAAGGAGAGATCTGTACAAAAAGAATTACTGAGATCTTCAGATGATCTTTGAATAGTCAGGTGAGTACTAATCAGCACATGTGTGTTAAGAAATTACCTGACTCTGGGGAAGGAACTTCCTGAAAGTATTAGAGGTAACAATGCACAGTGCTTATGTAAGCCAGAGTGAAAAACCTCATGATTCATGGAGTATTGGGCAGACTACTTAGAGAAGCCTTAGTAATGGGGAGTAATTAACCCCAGATTGCACTCCAGACTTGCCTAAAAAATCTTTTTTATTAAAAGGATTTATTTATTTGACACAGAAAGAAGGAGCACAAGTGGGTGTTGGAGGAGCAGAGAGAGAGAACTGCTGAGTGTGGAGCCCGATGTAGGGCTTAGCCTCAGGACCCTGAGATCATCACCTAAGCTGAAAGCAAGAGAGGATTAACAAACTGAGCCACCCAAGTGCCCCTTGCCTAACAAATCTTAAAAGCAAGTTATGAGGGGACCTGGGTGACCTTCATTTAAGCATCTGCCTTTAGCTCAGGTTGTGATCCCAGGGATCCTGGGCTTGAGCCCTGTGTCATGTTTCCTGCTCAAGGGTGCATCTGCTTCTCTCTTTCCTCCTACTCTCCTACCAGTCATTCCCCTCTGCTTGTGTGTGTGCTCTCTCTCTCTCTCAAATAAATCTCTTTTTCTTTTTTTTTTTTTTAAAGATTTTATTTATTTATTTGAGAGAGAGGCAGTGAGAGAGCATGAGCGAGGAGAAGGTCAGAGGGAGAAGCAGACTCCCCGTGGAGCTGGGAGCCCGATGCGGGACTCGATCCCCGGTCTCCGGGATCATGACCTGAGTCGAAGGCAGTCGTCCAACCAACTGAGCCACCCAGGCGTCCCGAATCTCTTTTTCTTTTTAAAGCAAGTTATGCAAGGATCAAATTGCTTCCAACAATTTACAGTTTATGTACCCACACCAAAAAAGCTCAAGAATAGGTACAAAAATACAGAAATATCCAGGACCTAACAAGGCAATATTTGCAAAGTGCAAGTTTGTATCCAAAAAAAATTACCACTTATATAAGAAAGCAGGAAAATATCTACTATAATGAGGTGAGGAGATAACTTAATCAAACCTGGCCTGGAACTGACATAGGTAGGATTAGCAGGCAGGGGAATTAAAGCATGTTATAACTGTATTCCATTCATTCATAAACTTACATTGTGACATGAAAGCTGTAAAAGACCCAAATGAACATCTAGAGATCAAAACTACAGTATGTGAAGTGAAAAATACATGGGAGAGGACTAGCATCCAATTAGATGCTGCACAAGAAAAGATTAATGAACTCAAAGGCAGAACATTAGAAACAGTCCAAAATAAAGAACACAGAGGAAAGAAAGTTAAATATTAAGAGAACATTAGTGAACTGTGGAGCAACTTCAAGTGGCCTAATATATGTGGAATTGGTGTCCCTCAAGGAGAGAACAGAAGTGGGAACAGAAAAATATTTGAAAAAGGCCAAAATTTTTTCAAATTTAATTAAAAGTATAAGCTCACAGGATCCAAGAATCTCCACAAACCCCACATTCAAGAAGCATGAAAAATCTCTACCATGGCACATCAAAATCAAATTGCTCAAAACCAGTAGTAAGGAAAAAATCCTAGTAGGATCGAGAGAAAAAATGGCATGTATAGTAGAGCAGAGATAAAGATGACATCATATTTCTGATTAAAAACCATGTAAGATGACGATGGAACAGCATTTTCTTAAAGTACTGAAAAAAACAAAAGATCAAACCAGAATACTATATCCAGTGAAAATTTCTTTGGTTTTTAGTAGTTTTATCTGGACATTGTTTTCTGGTATTTATTTTCCTAGGTGTTCATGGAGTTTCTTGTATTTATAAATCCATATTTCTTTTGAAAGTTGAGGCTATGTAGCCATTATTTATTCAAATGTTTTTTGACCCATTTTTTCTCTTCTTTTTGGAACTTCACTATGTTAGACCATTTTCTATTGTCCACAGATCTATAGTTTTTCTTAGTCCATCTCTCATTTTCAGTTTGAATAATTTTATTGCCCTTTATTAGTGTTTGGTGATTCTTTTCCTATTTCCAATCGAATAATGTGCCCATCCAGGATATATTTCATTTAATAAATTGTACTTTGCAATTTATCTTAATAGCTTAATAACCAAAGCCTGAAAGGAGACACCATGCAGATTTCTAGGGCCCCTTCTCTGTGCTGTTCTTTGCTCTCCAAATTCTGCCACCCCAGCAAACCCAAATGCCTTTCCTTCTTCAAGATTTTTTTCTTTTTTCTTGGACACCATCTTGCCATTTTGTGCTATTGAAAATGCTCTCAGAAAGAAAGTTGGGTTGATCTTGGGGCTTACTTAATATATTTTCCCTCTCTTAGGGATCATAGACCTGTGCTATCTGTTGTTTAAAAAATTGAAGTAGTTTTTTTAACTCATATACATATATATTTTCATTTCTAGTGTTTGTAGTGGTTGTATTATACTGGTATAAAATAATTATTATGGCATGACGTGGAAATTGCACTAGATTGTTTTAACTTTCAAATTTAGATCTACAATCTATTTTACTGTTTTTTGTATGTTAGGAGATGGGCAAATTTTATTTTTTCCCCATATATATTCAATTAACCTAGAATCATTTATTTAAAAGATGATCTTTCCCCATTGAATTACAATAAAGCCTTTTCATCTACCTTTGTTATTATTATAACATTATTATTATAATATTATTATACTAATACTAAATATTTAAAAACTTTGTATCATTTAATACAACTCACTGATTTTTTTTATTCTTCTGATAGTATTTCTTTGTCCCTGAAGATAGAAACCACATTAGTGATAACACCAATCATAGGACTAAAGCTTAAGAACTTTCAATTGTCTAAAGTCACAAACCAAATCAATAGCAAAACTGGACTTATTAGTGATTTCAGAATTAAATATTTCATTTCTCCTTTTTTTCCAGTTGCTAATTATGAAAATATAAAATATTTAATTTGGTAATAAGTTCAGTTGTTTCTATAATACTCAACCCTTTCTAAAAGGAGAAACTAATTGTTATGATACTGATAGTAATGATACCAACACTAATAACAAAAACAACAAATATTCATTGATCTTATTATTGATTTTTTATTGCTTACTGTGGTGACTGGTCTCATCTCTACAAATGACCTTCCAATGAACCAGACCTCCTGGTATTCATACATTTCTGTAGTCAAATTCCATACTGAATATAGGCTTGCTACCTGTAACCAGTCTAATGCCGTAAGAGTGACATTATCACGAGCTCTGAGTGTGGATTATAAGAGGATTTGCAACTTCCATAGTATCTTTGAACTTGTATTTACCACATAAGAAGTCTACTACTTTGAGCCCATCACATTTGTGAGGATTCTCAAGCTGCCATGCAGAGAGGAGGGGAAAAAGAAAGGAAAGAAAAGGATGGGGAACTGAGAGGAGTGGAGACGTGTGGGCCTGGCCAGTCCACAAATATTCCAGGCATATCAAATGGGGTGCTGGATATGTGAGTGAAGGCAGTGTATTGAACATCTGGCCCAGTTGAGCCTTCAGCCCCATCCACCTTCTGATTCCAGTTGCATGAGAAACTTAGCAATAATCTGTCTAAGCCTACTGAAACTCATGGAACCATGAGATATAATGATAATAATAAAAAATGTTGGTTTAAGCTGTGAAGTTTATGGCTAATTTGTTGAGCAGCCATAGATAACCAGACAATTACAGTAATGACTGTTGCTGAATGGAGTAAGCTATTTATGCATAATGATTATTTTTTACAATGAACTTTGGCTTCAAAATGACAGACACTACCAATTATTTTACTATTAAAGAATTGTGTTTATTTTTGAATTTTGAAATGATATTAATTGGGCTCAATGCTTACCAGGATAAGGGGGTTGAAATGACCTGTTGTTTCAGTCAAAATGTTGGCATAAATTTTTCATGATTTTATTGTAGAACTTAGAGATATATTTTATTGGGCAGACATAAAACAAACTCTAGGGGTTGGCTTAAAGAATCATAGATTGTTTTCTTTATGGTGATTTTATTTCTACTTATATGCAGATTGCTCTATTTAATTAATACTATGTTTTCCATGATTGATTGTTCCTGAGAAGACTAATGAAAGTGTTAGTGCTTTTCCAATTAAACCGCTGAATACTGCGGAGTTGTGGATATACTACGATTTTAGGAATCTCTTTCAACTTGTTTATTCCATGCCACATTCAAATCGGAACCTATTCTATTTTTTTTTTATGCCTACTGAGGGTATTTGTCAAATCTCTGAGCAGTTATACCTTCTGTTTTGACATTTTGATTTATATGTTTTTACCAGTGTTTTCTACACTTTCTACCTCAGGTACTTACCTTACTCTCTCCCATATTGTCATCAAGTAGGAGCTGCACAAGCACTCTTTGGTTATGTGTGTACCAGATATGTCCTGAATAGCTGAGTGGAATTATTTCTTTTACGCTGGTAAAGTGGCTTTGTTGTATATTACTGGTACTGGTAGTTATGGTACTAAAAAACACATTTGTACTAGCTATCAATTCAACTATAATAAGATGGAAAATGTGATAAAACAGAGGAATTTTCCTTTAAGTAATAAATGTTCCTAGTAAGTATAAAAGAAGTATATAATACGTGAAACAAAGTATATAATAAGTATATATAATATGCATATATAATAAGTATATATAATATGTATATAATAAGTATATATAATACGTGAAACAAAAGTTTTGACTCACGTAGTTTACAATTTCCACCATCTACATTAAAAAAAAAGATTCATTTATCCATTTTATTTACTTATTTTTAAAGATTTTTTTGTTTGTTTGTTTGACAGGCAGAGATCACAAGTAGGCAGAGAGGCATGCAGAGAGAGAGAGGAAGGGAAGCAGGCTCCCCGCAGAGCAGAGAGCCGGACTCGATCCCAGGATCCTGGGATCATGACCCAAGCAGAAGGCAGAGGCTTTAACCCGCTGAGCCACCCAGGCGCCCTTCATTTATCCATTTAAAAAAAATTTTTTTTTAAATTTATTTATTTGTCAGAGAGAGAGGGAGAGAGAGAGAGCGAGCACAGGCAGAGTGGCAGGCAGAGGCAGAGGGAGAAGCAGGCTCCCTGCCGAGCAAGGAGCCGGATGTGGGACTCCATCCCAGGATGCTGGGATCATGATCTGAGTCGAAGGCAGCGGCTTAACCAACTGAGCCACCCAGGCGTCCCTCATTTATCCATTTTAAAGAGAGAGAGAGTGTGTGTGTGCATGTGCAGAGGAAGGGGGAAAAGGAGAGCGAGAGAAATCCTCACAGACTCCTCACTGAGAGGGAGCCCAGCATGGGGCTGGACCTTAGGACCCCTGGATCATCATCTGAGCGGAAACAAGAGTCACGTGCTTAACTGACTGAACCACCCAGGTGTCCCAACCACTTTTAAATTATGGCAGATACTAGTTTAGAGGTTATAGTACAGGTAACAGATGCACGATATTACTGTCAACTGGGTAGGTTGCTATTTACATAGCATGAACTCCTACGCTGTATTTCGTTTGTGGTCATATATAATCAGAATGTAGTGTAAGTACATTCTGTAGTGAAGACACTACATTTACTTGGAATCCTGAAGTGCTATTCTGTAGTGAGCAAGTGATCAATCATCCCATGAATAAGTCTCTTAAAAATTTTTGAAGAGAAAAAAAGAGGCAGTTGACAATACTCTTATCTATTTTGTGGTGGAAAACACTCTCCTTTATTGCATATAGGAAATAATCAGAAAGCCTTGCAGGATGTGGGTGAGATGAGACAGGAAAGAGAACTCTGTGAGACTATTTCCAAATATATTTTTAAAACAATGATATTGTTCTGGATCAAATACTAAACGTGGTGTCAAATACCTGTGGTTTTATTGCTGGCTTCTCTGCTCAAGCTTGCATTTATATAGAATCGTTCACCCAGAAAGTCTTATGAATTATTAACTTGGAATCCTCTTCATTACATTCCTCTGAGATAGATAGGATTTTTTCGTTCTCTTCATTGTACAGATGTGAAAAGTGGGGAGGGAGAGTCACTTTATAATCACACAACAGTAACAGGAAGGGTTTGCCAACTTAATTCAAAACCTGAGTTTCAATAAATTCAGACAATGTTTAGACAATATTTAATACATAGTTGGAAAGCCCATCAGTGAATACCCACTGTGAATATAGCAATCCATTTGCCCTCTATTTTGACTTCCTCATTTTTAGTTGCTAATTAGAACCCCTCAAAATATATCTTTTGTTGTTTGATGAGTGATTTCAGGAAGAAGACTAGAAGAGATGGCCGGGAGTTGCCATGGTCAACTCATGCTTGTGTATATCTCCTGTATCCCGGGTACACAGTCCTCTTTCCTATGATACGTCACGGAGTTGCCTACCACTTCTGGATTCACAAGGCACCGGAAAGCATCACTCCTTCTGAACTCTTTACCCTCAGAGCGTCTGAGGCCTTTGTCAAAAATTATTATGCTTCTTTAGTGGCAAAAAAAGGCTTTTCAGGGGTTTTATATTTTTGTGTGTAAAATATTCCCAGGTGCAATGCTCTTATGCTGCTGCCAATAGGTAATATGAGCCAGGAGGCAGATTCCATCCTGGAAGCACTCAGTGGAATGCATCTCTTGTAGTTGGCTGATACCAATCAACGAAGCTTTAGTTTCAAAGTGACACAGTTGTTTCAGAATTCACCTTGGGTTTAATGTTCCTGAAAGACCAAACTTCCTATGTAATGAATTCAGGTATTTGAAATGTTGTCTAGGTACTTACATATGTAGGCATATTAAAGGAAAAAAAAGTTATCAGATTATTTTAGAAAATTGAATGGGAAAAATGTCTAGTTCTACTTAAGGTTCATTTGTCTCAGGAGAGATACATCTTTTTTGGGTTAAAAAAAACAAAAGGAACATAGAGATATTTAATGAATTACAACAAACTTAATGTAGGCAGGCTAATTGGTGGCTAATTGGTCAAGGACAACTTTACCTAATGTAGAAGTTATATTTTGGTCTTTGGGTCATTGTGAGTAAGCAATATGAAAAATATGAAATATAATATAAAATTCTTGAATGAAATATTTTAATTAAAATTCCTTATCTATAATGTTAAAGAGTTAAGATTTATTTAAAGACTTTTGTGAAGCATTTATTTACTGTGATACATAAAATAATTTAAATTATAATTCAGTTTTCATATATTTGGTGCTGACTTCTACTCTTAGGAGGGAAACATTTAAATGGCTTCGTGATGACTTGTACCCCAAGTTCCTAAACTTTTGTCAGTTATCTGACTCTGAATAGTCTATAGGTCAGACTTTTTTTTTCTCTTTGTATTCAATACTTTATTTAAAAAATTTTTTTTAATTTAATTTAATATTTTTTTCAGTGTTCCAGAATTCATTGTTTATGCACCATACCCAGTGCTCCATGCAATAAGTGCCCTCCTTAATACCCACCACCAGGCTCATGCAACTCCCCACCCCCTTCCCCTATAGGTCAGACTTTTAACATCTGAATTATTTACTTCAAATGACTAGCTAGAGATGCTCATGGATTTTTCTCTCATTAGCATGTGATTCTAGTGTCCTTGAAGAGAATAAGAGGAAGAATAAGGAGAAGAAAAAAAGAAGGGCAACTTTGTTGAAATGGGCTCTTGCTTTTCTTGTAATAGACTGTTTAGTTTCTAAACATGAACTGGTTAGCATTAGAGGGTATTATTATTCATGTTTCTATTTATGATGTGAAATTTCTAAATGGAGTCTCCTAGATGTGTTTCAGGAAGAATAAGACATGGTAGCAGGTTCTAAGACTACCCTGCTTGGCAATGTGTCTTACAGGTCACTTAGATGGCTCTGGGGACAGGCAAGGGGGCTGATTAGTGAGTGACCAGTTCTTCTATCCGCTGCTGTCACAGTGGCCAGAGTGGTAGAGGTGTATGACCTAGAGTCACAGTGTGAAGGGCTGCCAGTTTATCCTTCCCAAAAGGTTAAAAACAAACAAAGAGCTGAACTTTCGTTTTTTGTACATTCTCTTTCTTTTACAATTATAATGGCCTTTTGAGTGCCTGCTGGACAAAAAAAAAAAAAAAAAAAAATTATCACCTGGCATTGAGACAATGTGTTCTAGTTAGATGAGAGTACATAATATTGAAGTTCTCACTGTGGTCACATAAGTGTTTATCACACATTTGAGTGACTGTAGTTAATTCCCTAACCCTTTCATCTCATTTTGATCATGATTAAAGTGGAAATTATAATATCAAACTAATAGTATTGTCATGAAGATTAAATGAGATAATATGTGCCAAGTAAATAAGCTAGCTGGCATATAATAAGTCTTTAATAAATGGTAGTTCTTTTGTCATTATTACAGCTATTAGTGTTATAGCAGGGATGTTGAGCCAGCCAAATTAATGGAATTTAATCAGAAAATATCTTTTTTTTTTTTTAAGTAGGCTCCACACCCAGCATGGAGCCCAACGAAGGGCCTGAACTCACAACCCTGAGATCAAGACCTGAGCTGAGATTAAGTTGGATGCTTAACTGAGTGAACCACTCAGGCGCCTCAGAAAATACCTTTATTCTAACTTTCCAGTGTCCCTTTAAAAATTTACTTGTTGGTGGAACTCCGCCAGCCCCTTTTTGGAAAACTCAGTACCGTGAATTTTCTGGCCACTTTCAATAAATATAAAATATGTTTACTCCAAGTCACAAAACACAATATCAATTTGGTATTTTAAAATAGTCCATGAGGTAATTACATTTTAAACCTGATTTACATATTTTCCTCCTTTCCCCAGCTAGGATGTGCTGCAGGAGAGAAGTTTTCAGTTTAAGAGGGGCAAGTGGAAGGATACTCCACTTAGAAATTTTGCATCAAATATAGGCATACTAAAGTATCCTTCTATTACTAATCAATCCACTTGTAGATATAAGCTAAGAAAGCATTTATTACAGAAAATCAAGAGTCATCCCCTCCCTTTCCTCCCTTGTCTTTGTAGTCAAGATGTTTTGTTTGTTTGTATGTTTGTTTAATCCCTCCTTAATGAAGGTAGAAAAGCAGGCATTACATGCTATTATTACAAAAGATGTCTAACCCAACTTGTTTCCTATGTGCTCTCTCAAATATTCTCATTGAGAACTTTAGAGTTTTTGTCTAGTGATCAGGGCAATATATTTTTCTCCAGCTGCTTCTCCCCATACTGCTTTTGTTTTTTTTCTGTTTTCCCAGAGGTCTTCTAGGGAAGGGTCTGAAATGGCTTCAGACTATTTGTCTTGTGTGAAGTACTAACATATCTTTGCCTTTAAAAAGTTTGGGACAGTCAGCTGATATCAATGAAAATGTTATTTTTCTTTCTCTGATACTAAAGCAGCCAGCAGGCCCATCTTAGACTCTAAGACTTTCCAGGCAAAATCAAATGCCAAACACCTCTGCTTTTTGGAGACACATGAGACCCCGTCTAAGTGCTCCTATTGGAGCTCTTTTCACTAGGACTCTAGTTAGGGGTCTGCACCCCACCCCTCTCAGCATACACCAGCTCTCTCTAAAAATAGCCTCCTCACAAAATCCTCTCCTCATTCTTCCAGCTGGACCCTGCTATATCCTTCGTGTGGCCAACGGACTTTTAGACTCACTGAACAAGTTTTTGGTGATTTCTTTGAAAATTTGCGTTTTGCTCCCTTAGTGAAAACATTCAATATTATGTCATTTTTCAGACCTTTTACTATACTTTTAAAATCAACCTTACTCAGTTTCCTGTCTTTCCCTTAACTATACTTTGTGATTTCCTTCTACCTGTCCTTGTTTAGGCTGATCCTTCTGTCCTTTCTGAACCTTGAATCTCTGCTCTGTTTCCTGCCTCCAAATTATTACCTATCTTTGCTCAACCCACATGTTGTTGGATAATTTAGTTCAGAAGACTAGTTGATCAAAAGTGTTATAGTCCCTACATAACATTTGCATTTTAACCCCAAATAGTGAAGGCTTTGGGAACTCCAAGTGATTTGGGAGAAATCGAGGAAGACACTTTGAACTCTTCAAACCGCAACCGTCAGCTGCCTCCTTAGCTTATGCTCAAGGATGGCTCTGTCAATTCCCCACCTACTCGAGGCTGCATCAGGAGTGACTATTCGCTGTCATCCAAGCTGTAGTACCCCAAAAGAACTCAATTAGGGGAAATCCTAGTTGGCCTGCCCTCAGCCATTGTTACATTTGCTGAATTAGTTCTCATCTACCTGAATGTCACAATCTTAGAGTTAGATTAGATTCAAGGTTAAATAATAAGTGATTTTATAATTCCTTTTGCCCCAGGGGCAGGGGTAGCGGGGGTGGGGGGCAGCTGACAAAGGAGACTTGGTACATTGGTTGTCCTCAATCAGTAGAAGATGGAAATCAAGGGGCACCTGGGTGGCTCAGTGGGTTAAGCCTCTGCCTTCGGCTCAGGTCATGATCTCAGGGTCCTGGGATCGAGCCCCACATTGGGCTCTCTGCTCAGCTGGGAGCCTGCTTCCCCCTCTCTCTCTACCTGCTACTCTGCCTACTTGTCATCTCTCTATCAAATAAATAAAATCTTAAAAAAAAAAAGAAAGAAGATGGAAATCTGCCTCCCTCACTTAGAAATGAGAAAAGGAGAGAGGGCGTGAGCATTTTATATCTCTAATAAGAAAGTAAGTGAGGGGCGTCTGGGTAGCTTATTGAGCTGAGTGTCCGACTCTTGATTTTGAGTCAGATCATGATCTTAGGGTCATAGGATCAAGCCCCTCATCAGGCTTCTTGCCTAGTGGGGAGTCTGCTTCTCTCTCTCCCCTTCCTTCTGCCCTTCTACCCCCAATTTCTCCCTCTCTCTCAAATAAATCTTTTTAAAAGAAAGTGAGTGAAAGGTAAGTACATATCTGTATTGTAATGAGAAATGAAGGCTGCAATAAAGTTGAGGTCAAAGGTATTTCTTTGAAATAGTTTGAATGATAAGATTTCATTTAAAATAACTTGTCAACATGTAAACAAAGAAAAAGTACAGAAGTGGTACATAATAATTTTTAGTTCATATTTTGATAAAATACAATTAGACTTTTGAATATAATTGTTGTATAAATACATAGATTGCATTTCTTAATACAGAGAAGCAAAATCACTGGGATGTTAAATTTTACAGTTACTTCAATACATTTTAAGAAACATTTGTGTACACCTTAACTTCAGTAATGTTGGAGCATTAAAAGTTATCAAGAGAGTTTAGCTACATTCAAAGTCTGTCTACTTAATAGCAAACAACTATTTTTGGAATGTTGTTAGTGTTGCTTTGGACATTAAAAGGAAGAAAAAGTAATTAATATTTATCAACTACCTAGAGAGACGTAGCCACTTTCCAATTGCTATCTTCCTTTGCTTTCATTTAAATTTTTTTTTTTTCCTCTGACAAGAGTGTTCTCCACTCAAGTTCATGATCATATCCTAGTGGATCATGTTAATCTGTTTCATAATTAATAATTTCTGCTGTTCTAACATGTGATACCACAAACTAAGCATTAGCTATTGTCTGGAGTAAGAAAAAAAATCAGGTATAAGATAAATGAATTCCTTTATGTAAGCAAAATGTATTAAGGATATTAATTTTATATCTGGGAATAAATCTGGATCACTGAAATAAAATTCCAAACTATCAGTTTCAAACATAGGATCACATAAGTATGAAATGAAAAATTGTACATTTTAATCCTTTAGCTTCGATAGCAATAATTTGGAAAGGACCCCCCAAAATATAAATCAAATGAATTTTTTAAATAAATTGGAGGGGGAAATGAACCATGAGAGACTGTGGACTCTGAGAAACAATTTGAGGGTTTTGGAGGGGAGGAGGGTGGGAGGTTGGGTGAGCCTGGTGGTGGGTATTATGGAGGGCACGTATTGCAGGGAGCACTGGGTGTGGTGCAAAAACAATGTATACTGCTACGCTGAAAAGAAATTAAAAAAATAAAGGGGAATTATAAAAGAAAGATCCAAAAATAAAATAAATATTTTTGTGAAACACACACACACACACACACACACACACACACGAATATAACAAAAAGAACAAGAACAAAGTAAATCTCAGTGGTCTATCAACTGGTACAATGAGTAATTAAGGAAGGCTATAAAAGTTATCAGTAAGTCATTCAATCATAGACTCTGGGAGAAAGAAGGGCTCTCAAGAGGTCATACAATCTAGTTCTTTGGTTTAGGAATAGGATATCTTAGTCTCTTTCAATTCTGGTCTTCTGGCTACTCTCAAAGACATCAAAACGGATTACCTGATTTTTCAGGTCAATAACATAGTTCCTACTATGTAGCAAAGACCAAGGTATGAGCAGGATCAAAAAGATTACTTAGATCTGTCTCCTTATCTGAAGGAATTTATGGTCAAGTGGGAAGACAAATGCACAGACATATAGTTATGCATCCTACAATATTAATAGTTTGGTCACATGCAATAACTTCTGGGATTATAAAAACATTTCTTTCACTGTCATTTAAGCTTGTTACTTCTTATTCTGGGCTCTAGATAGAAAAAGTGAAAAAGTTCTACCAATGGCAAGAAGGGAGAGAATACAGATGTATGTGGTATGTCCCTAAAATATCCATTTGAGTGTTCAAAAGATTTCTAAGAAAACACCACCAACAACAATAACAACAACAAAACAGCAACAAGTAGACCTAAAGGAAGAGGGAAGATAAGAAACAAAGGTCAGTAGATAGGAAAGAGAAGAGCTGACTAGAAAACAATAAAGCCCTTTTAATTTTTTGTTTTGTTTATTTAAATATATTTTTGTATTTCTTTATTAAAGTACAACACAAATACAGGAAAATGCCCAAATCAGCTCTATGAACTTATTAAAGCACAACACAAATACAGGAAAATGCCCAAATCAGCTCTATGAACTTTTACAAAGTGAACACAAGATTGTAACCACAACCTAGAAAGGAAAGAGAACATTCCCAGCACTCTAAAAGCTTTGTTTTTCCTTGTAGTTATTGCCCACCCTCAGATGTAGTCAGGATTTTACCTCCATCTCCAAAGATAAGTTTTATCTGTTTTGAACGTTATGTGGTAAGTCATGTATTCTTTTGTGTCTGGTTTCTTTCATTTCACATTATATCTGTGATTCATCTACATTATTGTGTGTAACAACAGTCATTGTTAATCATTGCTGTGTAGTAGTCCACTTTGTGAATTTATTGAAAGTTCTTTTTCCATGTTAAATAATTTTGGGTTGTTTCTGTCTTTAGGCAGTTACAAAGAATGCTTCATGAACATTGATGTATGTCTTTTAGTGCACAATATAAGCATTTATTTTGGTTTTGGATCTAGGAATGAAATAATGGATCATAAGTAAAGCTTCAGTGGATAATCTCTGTACGTTTACTGAAGTGTTTGTACCAATCTACATTTCTACCAGCATTGTATGAGAATTTCATTTGCTCTACGTTCTTAGTAACACTCAGTATTGTCTGTCCCTTTTATTTAAGTCATTCTTGTGGGTGTGTGGTGGTAGTTCATGAGTGTTAATTTGCACTTTGCTGAGAAGTAATTAAGTTGATCTCCTTTTCATCAGCATAATGGTAATTCACATATCTTTTGTGAAATCATTTTATGAGTCTTGTCTATTTTTATAGAGCTGTCTTTTCTTATTATAGGAATACTTTATATATTGGATATAAGTCCCATCTGATGTATATGTATTGTAAATCCTGTCTCCCTCTACACCTTGCATTTTCATTTTCTATATTTTGAAATTTAAAAAATCTTAATTTTATTACAGTTCAGTTTTTTAGCATTTTCCTTAGGGTTAGTACTTTTCGTGGTTAGTATCCCATTTAAGGAATCTTTGCCTATGCCAGGGTCATGAAGATATTTTTGATATCTTTGAGATGATTTACTTTTTGGCCTTTCACATTTAGGTCTATGACTCATATGATTTATTTTTTCACTTATATGTGAGATACTGTTTAACATTCAGGTATTTGTTTTTTCCTAAATGAATAACCTTAATTAAGCATTATTTATTTTGCAGATTCTATTTCACCACTGCAGTAATATGCCTTAAATTAGATGATTATGGATGGATGGATCTGAATCTGGCCACTTTCTCCTCTTCTCCCAGAATCTTTGCCTGTCCTCCACCAATTCTACATTGTTTTGATTATTGTGGCCTCATAATTAGTCTTGATATTTTATAGAATACATCCTTTAACTTAGTTCTTCATCGGCTGCCTTTGCTCTTCTTAGGTCTTTAAATTTCCACACACATTTTAGAATCTGCCTGTCAGTTTTTATTAAAAAACCTGGGATTTTGACTAGAATTGCATTGAATCTAGAGATCAAATTAGGGAGAACTGATATCCTTAAAATACTGAGCCTTCTAATCCATGATATAGTACATCTTCATTTATCTTTTGGTGTTATTATAAATGGCATTTAAAAATTATTTTCAACTACTTGTTGCTGATCTATATATCTATATATCTATATATATGTATATAGATATATATGCCTTGTATCCAACTAAATTGCTAAATTTACTTAGTTCCTCTACTTTATCAGATTTTATTATGTCGTTGGGTAAGTAATTGTGTCATTCATAAATAATGAAGGGTTTGTTAATTACTTTTTAAGTTTTTTTTTTTTTTAAGATTTATTTACTTCAGAGAGAAAGAGAGCATGGGGTTATGGGGAGGGGCAGAGGAAGAGAGAGTCTTAAGCAAACTCTGTGCTGAGTGGGGAGCCCAATGCTGGGTCTCATCTCAATACCCAGAGATCATGACATGAGCAGAAACCAAGAGTCAGATGATTAACTAACTGTGCCACCCAGGTGGCCACTTTTTTTGTTTTTGTTTTTAAGATTTTATTTGTTTGAGAGAGAGAGAGAGAAAGAGAGAATGAGCAGAGGGGAGGGGCAGAGAGAGAGAGAGAGAGAGAGAGAGAAGCAAACTCCCTGCTGAGTAGGAAGCTTGACCCAGGCTTGATTCCAGGACCCTAGGATCATGACCTGAGTGAAAGGCAGACACTTAACCAACTAAGCCACCCAGGCACCCCCTGACTTTTTAAGTTTTAAAACTTACTACCGTTCCTTCCTTTATTGCCCTGGCTAGGTCCCATATAGCATAATGCTGAAGAGAAATGGTGCTAGCAACCATTTTTTTCCTTGTTTATTATGAGCAGAAAATCTTTTACTATTTCACAATTAGGGCTTATTTTTGTGGAGTCGTTTTTTTTTTTTGTTTGTTTGTTTGTTTGTTTGTTTCTTCCAGTAGTTACCTATATCACTGAGAAGTTCTTTTCTTTTCTTTTTTTTTATACATTGCCTGAAATCTTTTTTTTTTTTTTGAGCTTTCATCATGTCATAATCTTTTTTAAAAATTTCTTTTCAGCGTAACAGAATTCATTGTTTATGCACCACACCCAGTGCTCCATGCAATACATGCCCTCCATAATACCCACCACCTGGCTCCCCTGACCTCCCACCCCCCGCCCCTTCAAAACCCTTAGATTGTTTTTCAGAGTCCATAGTCATTCATGGTTCATCTCCCCTTCTAATTTCCCTCAACTCCCTTCTCCTCTCCATCTCCCCAT
>PISX010020898.1:0-29524 GCA_004024625.1 Mellivora capensis | reverse complement strand
CTATCCATTTGTCCGTTGAAGAGCATCTTGGTTCTTTCTACAGTTTGGCAACCATGGCCATTGCTGCTATAAACATTGGGGTACAGATAGCCCTTCTTTTCACCACATCCACTTTTGACCTCCAGGTTCCCCAGCTGCCTAGCACTATGGCTGTCCCACCCTCTCTGGACACGCCTCTCGCAGTGGCTCCACCAATGGGGGCCTCGGAGTGGGTGGGGGCGGAGCCTGGGCTCCAGTCTTTTGGTGCGGGAGTTCCCAGGAAGAGTGCAGGAGCAAAGCCTGGACAGTTAGAATGGGCTGGCGGTAAGTGGCCGCCACTGGCTGAACCTAGGCCAAGGTAGTTCTAGGGATCTCCTGGGTTTGGCTCTCCAGGCGGACTCCCCCAGCACCTGCCCAGTTTCCTGTGGCGCCCGCCACAGCTCCACACCCTTCCTGCTCGCACCTCGCTGGAGACTATCCTTGCTGGACTCCCAAGGGAGACTTCGGAATTACTGGGCTTTGTGCTGCCTATGGCGAGCCTCATTGCTGCTCACTGACACAGTCATCCCCTCTCTGCAACCAAGAAATTAATAATCATAAACTTAAAAATCAGCAGCACTTAATGCTTTTTATATTTTAAACTTCTTATAGAGGAAACTTGCAAACCTTCGTTGAAGGAGAGCCCAGTTTAGTGGACTGCATGCTCTCATTAGCCCTCCAGCATTCCCAGCACCTGACTCTGTTGCCCCACCCAGATCCTCCCCTGCCTCTTGGGAAACTGGAATAAAATTCCAGGCCTCACCACTCCAGGAGGCCCATCCCAGACTCCCTCTGGTCCCCTCCCAGCACCTCATCTCACACTGGCTTCTTCCTGTTCCCCAAAACCCCAAGGTTGTTCCCACCTCTGGGCCTTTGCATGTGCCTTGCCTCCAGCTCTTCCCATGACTGCATTTTTGGCATTCAAGCCTCAGCTCAAACTGCCATGTCCTCACAGGCTTCCCTGACCACCCAAAGCAGCTCCCCACCTCCACCCCACCAACCTCAACCCTCACCCAGTTTTATTATTTTGTAAAGTATTTCTCCAGCCTGAAGTCATCTCATTCAGTGACTTGTTTATGTGTTCTTGGCTTGTCTCCCTCACCTAGGCAGTGAGCCCCCTGGACTGGACTATATTGATCTTGTTCCTTTACCTCCAGTGCTCAGAACCGAGTTGAGCACTTAGTAGAAATGTGGTCATGGTCTGTCCCCCAGATACAGTTTGTCTTGCCAAATTGGGCAGATGCTGGGCACTTTGGAGAGGAGCCGGCTCTGGCCGGTGCAGTGTCTGCTGGCCAGGACCACGACCAGAGACAGCAGCAGAAGCAAGAGCTGATCCCACCTGGAGGCTGCAGCAAGGAGGCCTGAGCTGAGCAGGGGTGACCTGCCCTTCTGGGTGATGTGCGCAGAACCTATGAGTTGGGGAAGGGCCTCTCCCAGCCCAGGTGGAGTGAGGCCAGGACATAGGCTAAGAAGGGAAGGGGATGAGAAAAGAGAGGAGAAGGGAGGGAGAGGCCCACAGAAAGAAGAGCGCTGGAGGTGGTAGACCAGTGAGAGGGCCACCAGTTGTGGCCTTGGAGAGCCCCCCTCCCCCCGCTGCCACGAGCCCCTCCACCACCTTCAGCTGTTAGCTCCGCAGTAGGACAGACAGTGATTACTGAGCTTGTGGCCTCAGAGAAGTAAACACATAGGAAATGCACTGTCAACCTTCATATTGCGAGCTTTCACATGAAATTCAGGATCTTCACCTTCTCGTAAATCAGAGGATTTGAAAACATGGTCCCCCATCTGGTCATGGAACTGTCCCCATCAGATTGGGCACATGACCCCATTCACCACAGTCCCACCTCACTCTGTGGCTTCCCTCTTGCCCCATGTTACCTGTTTATGTGCTTCCAGTCAACTAAGCAGGTGCAGTGAGGAATCTTGATGGGACAGACAGGCCTCTACACCATTGGAGGAGAAGGACACCAGCCCCAACCATCTCATAGGCTGACATAGAACCAGGCAGGTCAGTTGGGACACTGAGACACCAGGAAATGCCACCTCAAGTATACACACAGCTTGTTGCTGGGGGTAGATCCTGGAGGGGAACACTGCGCTGAGCCTTCAAGGCCATGTTCCATGACTGCTTCAGGACTAGGTCCCCCACCTCCCTGGCAAGAGAGGTTTCATGGGGAAGGTAGGGCCTGCCTGGGGTCAGGAGGCCATGAAAGGGAGCCAGAAAATCTTTGAAGTCAGGGCTATCCAGTTAGAGACAGCACCCAGCTACCTATCACTGCACCTGCCATGCAGCAAGTATCCAGGAAAGGAGGCCTTTCCATGGTTCTGGGAAACCAGAGGGAGTAGGCACACCTGTTGGTCTGGAGGTTGGAGACCCTAACTAGCCTTGTCTCACGGCTGGTCCATGACCCACTGGGGCCTCAGTCTCCTCCTCTGTCTTTGGTTCCAGCACTAATGTTCTGTGCCCCCCAGGTGGTTAAGGCAGAGATTCTACTCATCTGGCTGTATGTCCCCTCCCAGCAGGGACCAGCTGTGGGTGGAGAAGACCTGGGAAGAAGGCCTGCTCCTTCAAATAAAAGGAAAACTCATGAATTGGGGAAAGGCAAAAGTTGACTCAGCCAAGCCAGAAACTGGGAAAAAATGAGCTCTCCCTGAGGATTTTCCTTTTTCCTTCTCTCCCGCCCCCCCCCCCCCGCCCCTGCTAAGGTAAGAAGCCCTTTTCAAGGAAAAGGTGGCTTCTGGAGTTCAGGAACCAGGCTTTCAGGAAACTGCCAAGGTTTCGATTTTCAAGTTAGGAGTGTCAGTAATCACCTCGGTGGACAATATCAGAAATTTATATTGGCTCTTTTTCTCAAGTTTTGTCTAAGTGCCTAGTGCTGTGAGCTAAATACTTCATGTTATCTCATGTCTCCTCTGCAAAGACCTGTCATTCCCCACCTTGGGCTTAAGAAAGTGAGGCAGACGCAAAGTATTTAGGGCGAAGGATCTGGACCAGCACAAATGTTGCAGCAAGAGGGAGGGAAAACAAATGGGGCAAGGTAATAACAGGTGATGATGTTAGGTTGGAGGTCAGTAGACTTTTTCTGTAAATGGTCATATAGTCAAGAGTTTGGTGTCTATGAGCCCAGATCCCTGGCAACTATGCAACTCTGCTGTTGCACCGAAAGCAGCCCTAGATGGGGTGCCTGCCCATGAGCAAGCGTCACTCAGCAACGCTGACATCCCACAATCTGATCAGGACCATGTGTTATGAAACATTATTCTCCTTTCCATTTTTTTTCCAGCAAAAACTTTCACAGGCCGGAGTTTGCTGACACCTGACTTACAAATGTCTATCATTGCTTTCTTACAACTCTTCCACTCAGTTGGAAATTCAAATCAGAAAGTTGGGGAAACAAGTAAAGAAAAGAAAAGGAAACAGTGGTTGTCTTACTTATCACTGGTGGGTCATGAACACGACTTCAAGTTGGCTTGCTTTCCACGATTCTGCATGCTGCTTTCTTTATCAGTGATACACCTGAGGCTGAGTCTGCAAGCTGTGGAAATGTGGACATTAGGAAAGATTCCTCATGCAATTGTTAGGAGGACTAATTTTATGTATTTATTATTTATTTACCTATTTATTTTATTTAAATTCCATTAGCCAACGCATAATACATAATGATTTTTTGATGTAGTCTATAATGATTCATAAGTTGCCTATAACACCCAGTACCCTCCTTAATTCCCATCACCCAGTTACCCCATCTCCCTACTGATCCCCTATTTTGCCACCCACAGTTTGTTTCTCAGAATCAAGAGTCTCTCATGGTTTGGCTCCCTCTCTGTTTTCTTCCCATTAACTTTGGACTCCTGTCCTCTATAATGCTCTGTGTTATTTTGGATGTTCCACATATGAGTGAAACCATGTGATAATTGTCTTTGTTTGATTTATTTCACTTAGCACAATCCCACAAGTTCCATCCATGTTGATGCAAATGGTGAGTATTCATCCTTTCTGATGGCTGAATAATCTTCCATTGTATATATGAACCATATCTTCCTTATCCATTCGTCTGTTGAAGGGCATCTCATCTGCTTCCACAGTTTGACTATTAGGGACATTGCTGCTATAAACATTGGGGTGCAGGTGTCTCTTCTTTTCCTTTGGGGTAAATACCTAGTAGTGCAATTGCTGGGTCATAGGGTAGCTCTATTTTTAACTTCTTGAGGAACCTCTGTACTGTTTAACAGAGTAGCTATACCAGTTTATATTTCCACCAACAGTATAGGAGGGTTCTCCTTTCTCTACATTCTTGACAACATTTATTTTTCCGTGCCTTGTTAATTTTAGCCATTCTAACTGGCATAATCTTGTATCTCATTGTGGTTTTGATTTGTATTTCCCTAATGGCAAGTAATGTGGAAGACTTTTTCATGTGTCTGTGAGCCATTTGTATGTCTTCTTTGGAGAAATGTCTGTTCATGTCTTCTACCCATTTCTTGACTAGATTATTTATTTTTGAGGACTTTAATTTGATAAGCTCTTTATAGATCTTGGCTATCAGCCTTTTATGTGATATGTCATTTGCAAATATCTTCTCCCATTCTACAGATTGCCTTTTAGTTTTGTTGATTGTTCCCTTTGTTCTGCAGAAGGTTTTTATCTTGATGAAGTCTCAATAGTTCTGTTTCCCTTGCCTTTGGAGACATGTCTTGCAAGAAGTTGCTGTGTCCAAGGTCAAAGACCATTTTTGCCTGTGTTCTCCTCTAGGATTTTGATGGATTCCAGTCTCTCATTTAGGTCTTTCATCCATTTTGATTTTATTCTTGTGAATTGTGCAAGAGAATGATCCAGCTTCATTCTTTTTTCATCCTGTTTCAGTTTGGTAGTTTTAAATTTACAAGAATGCACCCATTTCTTCCAGATTGCCTCATTTGTTGGCATATAGTTGCCCATAATGTGTTTTTAAAATCGTGTGTATTTCCTTGGTGTTGTCATGATCTCTCCCCTCTAATTCACGATTTTATTAATTTGGGTTCTTTCTCTTTTCTTTTGGATAAGTCTAGCCAGAGGTTTATTTATCTTATTAATTCCTCTCCCTCTGCCTGTTGCTCTGCCTACTTGTGCTCTCTCACTCTCATGACCTGTGTGCCTTCTGTTAAGTTGCTCCCTCCGGCGATAGTAAGAAAGGCAAATGGATCTGAGAGATGAACTTTATTGCAAGCACCTTCGGGTGAGGTTCCACAACTCACAGAAAGGGGGGAGGGAGTGAGTCAGGGAAGTCGCTCTGGGAGGGAGTTGGCGAGGTCCTTTTATCAGGTTGAGGTAGGGCATAGCCTTGTGCCCATATAAGGTATGTGGTGATCAGAGGGTATGGGGTGGGGAAAGTGTATCAGACCAGAATGAGGCATGGGCTCGAGTCCAATGGCAAGGTATGTGGTGATTGGAAGGCATGGGGCGGGGGAAGTCCGTGATGAGCAGTTCCCAATTAGGAGTTCGTGGGTGGAGAGTTTCAGTTTCCTGGCGGTGACGTGGAGGCCACAGTAAGGATGGCAGGAAAGTCCGCCATCTTGGAGAGGGTTGGCGGGAAGATCCGCCATTTTGGAGCCCCGGTTTCCCAGCTGGCCCATCATTCCAACCTCTTTATATATATATTGATGTCAGGGGGTGTCGACTTTGCTCTGGCTGCTTTCTTCTGGTGGTGGGGCATCGTCGTAGAGGCCCTCAGAAGTGGGCAGGTGGGAATAGGGCTGTAGGAGGAGTTGGTTGACTGATACCCTGGTCATTTCTTGCAGGCGCTCCTGTAAGCAGCATATGAGGCAGGGAGCGATTGAGATCAACAGGAGGAGTATACAGAGGGGCCCTGCCAAGAGAAGGAACCATGTTACCCAGGCTTGGGGGTTTAAGCCCCAAATAGAGTCATCTTGGCTTCTCGCTCGGATCCGGTCCTTGAGTTCCTTGACTTTGGAGGTGACTATGCCCGATTGGTTGACGAAGTAGCAACATTCTTCGTTCAAGTAAAAGCATGTTCCCCCTTTTTAAGTGGTGAGGAGATCCAGGGCTCATCAGTTTTGCAGGGTGACAGCAGCTAAGCTGGTGATTTGAGTCTGTAGGGCGGTGATGGACAATGCTATTCATTCCATGTTCTTGTTGAGTGCCTGGGAGAGCTTATAATAGAAGTTAATGGAGGTTCCCAGCCCTGCTGTCCTGGTTGCCACCCCAGTTGTTAGTCCTGCCCTATTAAGAAGGGGAGGAAGGCAGCCCTCCTCTTCTGAGAGGTAGGTAACACCTGAGATAAGAGTTGTTCAGATGAATAGATGCTAGTGGTTGGAGACAGAAGGATGAGAGTACAATCCAATGAATCACTGGTGGTTAGTCAGTGATAGATCCCTTTCGGGCAGGAGAGAAAGATTCCTGAGGAGGTGCAGAAGGGGAGAGTGGAGATGTTGTGGGTGGTGTGAGGTGTGGAGGAGGTGAGGTTCAGGATCAGTATGGGAGCACCAATGGGTCCAATGTGAACCATCTTAGTGGAGGAACTGGGTATAGGCCAGGAGTTAGGAATCGGTATCCCGATGATGTTAGTGAGGGAGGAAAAAGGAAAACAGATCCAGCAGTCTTGTCCCCAGAGACATTCTTCCAGAGGTTGTACCTGGAATTTAGGAGGGTTAGGGTAAGCAGTTCAATGGAGGGTGCCCCCCGTAAGGAGTCGAGATTGATCCCTTTATATTTGGGTTGTGCTTGTACCCAATTTAGAAGTTGTTGTACTTTCTTGAGGGAGTTGTTGCGGGTGGCCTGGTCCTGGACTCCCCCCACCCCATCAGAGAGTCCTATTTGGGCCAAATAGGTCCAGCAGACTTTTCCAGATTTGGGGTAATTAGTGCAGGGGGAACAGTAGGTCTGAGAAAGTTCAGAGGTCCAAAAGGTGCTTCCCGGGGCATGGGGTGACGTGCAGAGGGTTGGTAGCAGGATTTGGGCATAGAGGTATAGGACAAGAAATAGCGTGAGGTACATGAGTCCCTCATGCAGTCACATGACTCCGCCTGGATCTGGAGACTCAGGAGGGGTAAGAGAGGGAGCCCTAACCAAGCAGAGTTTGGTGGGGCCAACCATCTGGAAGGCCCACTTACTGTCAGCAGGGGCCCGTTTAAGGTTGTTGATGTGCACCCCCAGCTGGTAGCCCAGTAATTTTGCTGCCATTGGGGTGATGAGAATGACAGTGTGGGGTCCTGTCCACCGCATCTGTAAGGGACCGGGGTTGCGACTCCTGAGGAGAACCTGGTCACCTGGGAGTCGTGTCCAGGGAGGAGTCCCATCATTCTCAGGGTCATTTGGGGCCGGGGTCACGGAGTCAGCACGAGCTATCAGGAGGGCCCAAAGGAGGGTAAGGTAAGGTAGATATGAGAGGAAGGGTGGGGGAACAGCTGGGAGATTGTGGTCTATAAGGAAAGGATGACCGTAGAGGAGTTCGAATGGGCTTAGTCCCGAAGGTCCACGGGGGGCCACCCTAAGCCTGATGAGGGCTAGAGACAAGAGGGTGGGCCAAGAAAGACGGGTTTCCAAGGTAAGTTTGGTGAGTTGGGCTTTAAGGAGGCCTTTGGCCTTTCCTACTTTACCCAATGACTGAGGATGGTAAGGGATGTGTAGTTTCCAGGAGATGTTGAGACTTTCAGCCACTTGTTGGGTTATGCTGGATATGAAGGTGGGTCCGTTGTCTGACTGGAGGGTTTAGGGAAGCCCAAAATGGGGGATGATGTATTCAATAAGGATTGAGGCCACGATGTCTTCCATCTCGCAGGCTGTGGGAAAGGCCTCTATCCAGCCTGTAAATGTGTCAACCAAGGTTAGTAGGTAGCAAAGGGTTTTGTGGCGGGGCATGTGGGTGAAGTCCAGTTGCCAGTCTTCTCCCGGCTGGTGGCCCCGCAATTGGTCCTGGCCTGCGGATCCCACCTTGTGCATTAACAGCTGAACAGACCGCACATGCCCTGTGAACGGTTTCAATGACCTTGGACAGAGAAGGGTGATAGAAGAGAGGTTGTAAGAACTGAAACAACGCCTTGGGGCCGATATGGAGTGACTGGTGAATTTCTGTGACCAAGGTGTGAGCCAGGTTTTCAGGTATGGCAATACATGTGGATCCACCCTTCGTCCCCCAGTTTACCCCCCAGCTTTTGGAGTGCTAGTGTCTCCTCCTCGGTGTAACAGGGTTGGTGTAGTATTGAGGAAGAGTATAGGGGCAGGAGTGGCGCTAAGGGCTGTCTGCCTGGCCACCGTATCAGCCTTGTTGTTGTGTAGGGAGATTGGGTCAGGGGTAGTTTGGTGTCCCTAGCAGTGGACAATGGCGACCTTGATGGGTAGGCATAGGGCCTTGAGGAGCCTGGCGATGAGCGGCCCATTTATAATAGGGGTACGTTTGGTAGTCAGGAATCCCCTTTCTTGCCAAATAACTGAGTGAGTGTGGGATATGAGGTAAGCATATTTGGAATCCGTGTAAATAGTGACTTGCTGTCCCTTGGACAGGTGGAGCGCCCGGGTTAGGGCTATCAGTTCTGCCTTCTGGGAGGTAGTCCCAAGAGGAAGAGGAGCTGCCTCAACAGCTGCCTCAGAGGTAACTACAGCATAGGCAGCGCAGCACAGGCCATCTGGGGCCAGAAGGGAGCTTCCATCCATGAATAGGATGCGGTCAGTGTCAGTCAGGGATTGATCAGAGAGTCCAGGGTAAGAGGGGGTGAAGTTCTCCAGAAGTTGAGGATAAGAGTGAGAAGGGTCAGAGGTAGGTGAGGGTGCAGGCAGTAAAATCACAGGGTTTAAACAGGGGGAGACAGACAAAGATATTTGAGGGTTTTCAACAAATAACAAAGGGAACAGCTGCACTGGGAGGGAGTCAACTGGGCCAGAGACCGATGGCCAAGGAGGTCTGTGAGTTGGTGGGGGTAGTAGACTGTAAGAGGCTGTCCTAGGATCAGTTTTAGGGCCTCCTTAGTGAGGGAGGCCGTGGCAGCCAGTGCCCTGAGACAGGGTTGCCAACCCTGGGTGGTGGGGTCTAACTGCTTAGACAAGTAGGCCACTGCCCTATACATGGGTCCGGTGGGCTGAGCCAGGAGGCCGGGGGCCAACCCAGAGCATTCATCCGTGAAGAGATGGAATGGTTTAGTAGGATCCGGGAGGGCCAGAACTGGCCCTTTGATGAGGCGGTCTCAGAGCCTCGAAAATCCATGCTGGATTGAGGTAGGATCAGTTAAGGGACCCTGGGGAGTTTCCGTGGCTTCTTGGTATAAAGGCCAGGCCAGGATAGCGAAGTTTGGAATCCAGTGTCTAAGAAACCCCATGAGTCCCAGGAAGGAGAGTATCTCATCTGCGTTCTGGGGGGGTTGCAGTTCTCGGAGGAGGCGAATACGGTCCCCAGTAAGGGATTTAGAGGTAGGAGTAAGAGATATCCCTAGATATGTGACTGATGGGGTACATAGCTGGGCCTTAGATGGGGTGACTCTATATCCCCTAGCTCCCAGGAAGTTCAGTAGGGTAGATGTATCTTCCTGGGAAGTGAAGAGGAAAGGGCTACAGAGAAGTAGGTCATTCACATACTGCAGCAGGGTACTGGTTTCCAGGAGGCATTCCAGGAGGTCAGCCACCAGGGCCTGGCCAAAAATGTGGGGGCTATCTAGGAACACTTGTGGTAGGACCATCCAGGTAAGTTGCCCAGAAACATGGGTGTCAGGGTCTTCCCAGGTAAAGGCGAACAGGAAATAAGAGTCAGGATTCAGGGGAATAGTAAAGAATGCATCCTTCAGGTTGAGTACCATGAAATGAGAGGTTTCGGGAGGGATGTGAGACAGCAGGGTATAGGGGATGGGGACGATGGAGTGGAGTGGGATAACAGCTTCATTAATGAGCCGTAGGTCCTGTACCAGCCAATAAGCCCCTGATGGCTTTCGTACAGGCAGGATGGGGGTATTGCAGGGGGAGTTGATGGGGATGAGGAGGCCCTGCTGCTTTAGGCGGTCTATTATAGGTTTGAGGCCTCAGCAATGGATCAGAGAAATGGGGAACTGAGCCCTAGAAGGGTATGTGGAGTTATCTTTTAACCAGATCTGAATGGAACTTTGGTGGGAGGCAACAATGGGTTTAGAGGTGTCCCAAACCTGGGGATTAATGGTGGGTAGGTTTGTTGGGATGGGAGCTGGAGGAGAGGGGAGGAGTGGCAGTAGGAGACACTCCGAGGCTGAAGGAGAGGGAGAAAGGTGGATGGTGGCCTGCAGATTTTGGAGGATATCTCATCCCAAGAGGGACACTGGGCAGGTGGGTATTACGAGGAATGAATGAGAGAAAGGGAAGGATTGGGTCATCCTAGGGGAAGAGGAGGTGCCGTTGATCCCCATCACTGTGACTGTTGAGGCATGTGTGGGTCCCAAGTAGGATGGCAGGACTGAGTAGGTAGCCCCTGTGTCCAGCAGGAAGGAAATGGACTTACCCGCTACCTGGAGCATTACCCTGGGCTCGGCTTGGGTGAGAGGGGTATCCGAGTCCGGGCTCCATCAGTCGTCCTCCAGCCCGATAGCTGGAAAGCAGGACTTGCCAGTTCAGGGTCTCCCCAGCGTAGAGGCATCAAGGATCCCCCAAGGCTAGGATAGTCCAACTTCCAATGTCCCATCAGGTGACACTGAGGGCACAGCTTCATGGGTGACTTTGGGTTAGGTCATTGATGGACCCAGTGACCTTCGGCACCACGTTTGAAGCATGGCCCCTGGAGGGGTGTGTCCAGTTGCCCCTCGTTGCTGATTCCCGGAACCAGCTGGCCGCAGGGCCGCCACCAGGGCCTGGGTTTGTAATTGGACCTTCTGCTGGAGTCTGGCTTGCCATTTGAGTTCAGCTGCCTCCTCTCGGGAGTTAAAAACCTTAAAGGCCATTTTCACCAAATCAGAGATGGGGGCCTGGGGGCCCTCCTCTGCCTTTTTTAGTTTTTTCCTGATGTCCGGCGCTGATTGAGAAATAAAGTGGGTTGCCAGGACTGTGGCTTCCGCCGGGGAGGCTAGGTCTAATCTGGTGTACTGTGTTAGGGCCTCAGTCAGCTGGTTAAGGACCAGGACGGGGTTTTGGTCTGGAGCTTGGATAACCTCCCTTATCTTATCGTAGTTGACAGCTTTATTGGAGGTCACCCTCATGCCGGCAATAAGGCATTGAACCAAGCGGTCTCGCCGCCAGCAGCCATCTTGGCCATTCTGATAGTCCCATCCCTCTACAGTGGGAACTACAGGCTCTACAGTGGGAACCGCCTGAGCACCTACCAGCCTGGTGGCGTCCGTGAGATGGACTTGATTGGCATGTTCTCGGGCGGCAGCCTGGATGCGTTCCCTCTCCTCGATGGTGAGGGTCGTGGTCTGAACCACGTGCCATGCCAGGTGAGATTGTAGGCTTGGGCCAGATATTGGAACTCTTTTATGAAATTGTCTGGGTTAGCCGAGAAGGAACCCAGGCGTTTCTCAATTTGGGAGAGATCCTGCAGGGAGAAGGGCGCATGCACTCGGACCACCCCTTTGGCTCCAGCCACCTCCCTTAAGGGGCAGATTAAGCTGGATGGAGTATTTTGGGAGTGTGTCTGTGCAGAAATGGGAGGGGAGGATGGGAAGTCCGACAGAGACTTGGTTTGTGCTGGGGGTGGGGGCTCGACCTCGGAAAAGGCTGCTGTTGCCGCTGCCTCCTCTTCCTCACTCTTGAGGAAGGGTGTTGGGGACTGTGGGGGTGCTGGGGTCACCATTTTCCCAGAGGGCTCAAGGGGTGCCAGAGGTTGAGGAGGGAGCTGATAAGGAGGAGGAGGGGTTAAGGGGGGCTCAAGTGGGAGGTCCAGAAAGGTCTGTGGGAGGTTCAGAGAGGGGGGACTGGAGAGGAGGGTCTGGTTCCACAGGTGCGGTAGGGGGTATGTGTTGAGTGAGGAGAGGGGCGCGAGCAAGAAGGACCTGAGAGGTTGAATAGTGGGAGCACAGAGACGGCCAAGACCATAAGGTCCAGAAAGCTTGGACATAGGGAATTTCGGACCATTTGCCCTGACGCCTGCATAGGTTGTTGAGATCTGTGAGCACCTGATAGTCAAATGTGCCCTCAGGAGGCCATTGGGATTGGTTGTCTAATTTGTATTGAGGCCAGGCAATGGTACAATAATGTATAAGGCATCACCTGCGTAAGTCCTGGTCTAACTCCAATGTATGGAGGTTGGCCAGAAGGCAGCCCAGGGGCATTTTGGGATCGAATTTGGATTGGGAGGCTCCCATGGTCCCCTTCACCAACTGACTCAGATTACGGAGGAGAGCGTCCCCTCATCCATGCACTGGGTCACCAGAGGGACAGCAGTTCCCACAGAATGAGGACGTCTCCCAATTCCTTGGGACTGGCAGGGCCACCATGTGGCCGGAGGTCTGCCCAGGCACCGCCGCGGCTAGGACAGGGTGACCTGGAAGTGGATGAGGGACCAGGGAACACTCACCACAACAGGTTTGGAAGTAACCCTCCTCGAGGTGGGCAGCGGGAGGTTGGGGTCCACAGGTGAGGAGGAGGGAGCCTCTGTGCCGGGCAAGGACTCAACCTCCTCCCGGGTTTCAGCACCAAATGTTAAGTTGGTCCTGCCGGCAATAGTAAGGAAGGCTATGAGGCAAATGGATCTGAGAGATGAACTTTATTGCAAGCACCCTCAGGCAAAGTTCCATAACTCACAGAAAGAGAGAGAGAGAGTCGGGGAAGTTGCTCTGGGAGGGAGTTGGAGAGGCCCTTTTATTGGGTTGAGGTAGGGCATAGCCTTGCGCCCATATAAGGTATGCGGTGATCGGAGGGTATGGGGTGGGGAAAGTGTATCGGACCAGAATGAGGCATGGGCTCAAGTCCAATGGCAAGGTATGTGGTGATTGGAAGGCATGGGACGGGGGAAGTCCATGATGGGCTGTCCCCAATTAGAAAGTTCATGGGTGGAGAGTTTCAGTTTCCTGGCAGTGACGTGGAGGCTGCAGTAAGGATGGCAGGAAAGTCCACCATCTTGGAGAGGGTTGGCAGGAAGATCTGCCATTTTGGAGCCCCAGTTTCCTAGCTGGCCCATCACCTTCCAAAGGACCAAAACTTATCACATTGGGATTAGGTCTCAACATATGAATTTTAGAGCAGACACAGTTTGTATCAGGCTCTCTTGGCTCAAGGACTCCCCATTGGCCTTGTGAAGCTTTCTCGGAACTGTTTTGAAATTTGAGACTTTTCTACCCAGTTCTTCCTTCTCCCTCTCTTTCTGTGTATTCCACCCGTGGAGTAGTCTGAGGCTCTCCCCACACTTCCTGGAAACCTCTTCTTTATCCTTCCTGGTCTTCCCTCCAATTCATGGATTGCATGTCTGCTTCTGTCTTGGTTTTCTTACTGGAAAACCCAATCTAAACACGGATGTATCAATGGTCCTCCACCACACAAAACCCCAACCTCCAAACACTTTAATGTCTCCAGACTCCTTGCCTCTGCTCTGCCCTCGCTTTACCTCCTACTTCCCCAACCCTCATTTCTCTCATCTTTCAACCTCAGGTAAGGGAGGAGCTTTACTTCACCCTCTCTTCACATTTTTTGGAAACTTTCTTTTACTTTTTTTTTAATTAAAAATTTAAGCAGTCAGAGCACCTGGGTGGCTCAGTGTGTTAAAACCTCTGCCTTCAGGGATGCTTGGGTGGCTCAGTTGGTTAAGCGGCTGCCTTTGGCTCAGGTCATGATCCCAGCGTCCTGGGATCGAGTCCCACATCGGGCTCCTTGCTTGGCATGGAGCCTGCTTCTCCTTCTGCCACTCTGTCTGCCTGTGCTCGCTCTCTCTCTCTGACAAATAAATAAATTTAAAAACAACAACAACAACAACAACAAAAACCTCTGCCTTCAGCTCAGGTCATGATCCCAGGGTCATAGGATCAAGCCCAGCATTGGACTCTGCTCAGCAGGGTCTCTCTCTACCTACCTCTCTCTCTCTCTCTCTACCTGCCTCTCTGCCTACTTGTGATCTCTCTGTCAATAAGTAAATAAAATCTTTAAAAAAATACAGATGAATGCATGACAGATGGATGGGCAGATGGATAGATGGATGGACAGACAAATGGATGGATGAATAGATGGATGGATGGATGAATGGGTAGATGGATGCCTGGATGGGTAGAAAAATGGATGGAGGCCAATGGATTGGTAGATAGATGAATGAATGAGTGAATGAATAAGAAGAAAGATGAAGGTAGTCAAATGGATGGATGGGTGGATGGATGGATGGATGGATGTATAGAAGGATGGATGTGTGCATGGATGGATAGTGGTTGGAGGATGGACGTATGGATAGATGGGTGGATGGATGGATGGATGAATGAGTGGGTGGAAGGATGTATACATAGATGAAAGGATGGATATATAGATGAGTGAATGGATGGATAGATGGACGCTTGGATGGATGATGGATGGTTGAACCAATTGATGGACAGAAGAAAGGATAAATTCATGCACAGATGAATGGATGGATGAAAGGGTAGACAAATATAGACAGATTAAAAGATGAAAAGATGGATAGCAGAGGCACAGATGGACAGATGAATGGACAGAAGGATGGGTGGATGGAAGGGGGATTGACAGATGGATGGATGGATGAACAGATAGATGGGGAATGGTGGATGGATGGATGAATGATGGATGAGTGGATGAATGGATGGATGGATGGATTGATGGATGACAGAGGGATAGATGGATGTATGGAAGAGCGGATGCACCAATGGATAGACAAATGATTCTTTAGTTGAATGGCAGATGAATGGGTGGACGGATGCATGCATATGGGCATGAGTGGATGGATGGATGGATGGATGGATGGATAGATGGATGGATGGATGGATGGATGACAATCCATCAAATGGTTGGACAGATGGAAGGATGTATAAATGGATGAGTGGATAAATACATAAATAGATGAACAATTGGGTAGAATTTTTGATGGATAGTTGAATGGACAGACAGATGAAGAAGGGATGTATGTCCTGAAAGACAGGTGAATGGATAGTGAATGAGTTTGTGGATAAATGGATGGGGGAATGGATGGATGGATGGATGGATGAATGGATAGACAGATTGATCCACTGATGGACTGATTAGTGGGTGGATAGATGAGATAAATCAAATAGAATCAACACATGACTCATAAGTGTCAAGCTACACTGCATCAGGAACCTTGAAACTAGAAGAAAATAATCAGTGTTTGGAGTTTGCATCTCCTTCTCATTCCCAAGAAAAGGAAAATGTTGTAAGTGGAACCAGCCTGTGGATAGCTAGTGCACATACTGTATGCCACTTGCTGTGCAGTGGATGAGAAAGATGATAGGAAAAAGGGGAAAAGATAATGAAAGACAGCAGAGCAGAGATAGAGGACTGGAAAGAGAAGGCAAGGCCCAAGTATGCAAGGACAGGATAGTGAGGATGGGGATGACTCTGAGCAAGCCTAACAGCTCAGCAAAAAGGAAGACAGGACTGAGAAAGCTCACCCTTCCCACTGCCAACTGCAGATTAATCTGCTTTGTCATTATTGGTTCTTTTACTGAGAATTAAATCTTGAGATGCCCAACCAAGAATGAGTCATTTCTTCTTTCTATGGAATAGCCTCTGTCAGCCAAAGGCTTGGAGTAGATAGAGGTCCCCAGGGGGAGAGGATCACCAACCATATTGGAACTTCCCCAGTTTCACATTGGCTCCTTGAACCCAGGAACCATGGCAATTCTTCCTAAAGGTAGATCAAATGTCCCACACAGGGGGACCTGGAGTTAATTCATTAGTGAATATTTATTGAGCCCCTTTAACGTGGGATGCTCTTCCCAGTACTGAGGATATGGTCAGTACTGAAATTTGGTCTGGTGGAGCTGAGAGGTCATAGTCACGGGGGTTGGGAAAGAGATAATAAGTAAACACACAGAAAAACAAGAGCCAAGCAAATGCTAGGAAGAAAATAAAAGCAGTCCTACAGTAAGGTGGCTAGAGGGCAACCCATCATGGTGGGGAGGGCAGGTGGAGGAAGGGCATATAAACCCAGGGCTGAACATGTCCAGGCAGGAAGTTTGCAACTCTGTTTTGCCCAGGGCATGCAGGGCCCACCAGGATCCTTGCTCCCCTGGGTCCACTGATTTGTCAATAGTCACTACCACAATGCACCAGTGGGCATAGCACCAAGCTAGGCACTAGGAAGGTAGATGGGAAGAAGCACCTGAAGGGTAAGCAGGGGCCAGAAAATTTTATCATCAGAATCAGACTAGCTCATAGAGGTGAGCAGATATGGGCACAAAGTAGAAGGCTTTCTTATCTGTTCACAGAAGTCCTAGGCGCCTTCCTGGAGAAGGAGATGCCTGAGCTGAGTATTAAAAAGGAAAAGTCTGCCAGTTAGAGAAGCTGAGAAATTTCATCCCAAGCAGAAGCACAGGACAACTTGAGATGATTTTAGGAACATGGAACATAAGCCCCAAAGGGAGGAAGAAACAGAGAGAGACAGGGCTGGAGGGCTAGATCACCAAGGATGCACATGCTTTGCTCAGAAGAATGAATTTCACCCAAAAGACAATGGGGCACCATCAAGAAATTTAATTAATATGTGATCTGCATGTTTTAGGAAAGCCCCTCTGGCTATTACATGAAGAATAAACAATGATGGGCCAGGGGAAGGAGAGGAATAGGGGGCAAGTTCCTGAGAACAAGGAGCAAGTGTGAGAAATGCCTAGGAGGGAGGTAAGTAAGACCTATAGACCTCTGAATAGGGCCCTGAGAGAGAGGAAGGAGTCAAGGAAAATCATCTCCACAGAGGTGCTGCTGTTTTGCCTGCCCAGTGACCAAGCTTTCCCTTGGGAAGCACCTCTTCCCTGAAAACTGGTCCATGACAAACCCTAATCCTAAAGTGAGACTATGACACAAGCCTGGCCATCAGAAAGCTTCTCCTTGGGCCGCCACTGACGCAGGAGTCAGCATGTGACCCAAGCCAGACCACTGGACCTCCAGTATGGAATTCCGCCAGGATAGCTGAGTTAGCCACCCTTGCCATCACCCAAGAAGAGGCTGCTGGCAGCAGGACCAAGAGATGGGCACAGCCGAAACAAATGGGCCCTGGACCGGCTATACCTGAACCGACTAGACTTTCAGTAACATGTACCAGGGGATCCTTTCCCTTAGGTCAGTTTGAGCTAAGAGTCTGTTATTGGTGACTAAAATAATTCTGAACAAATCATTAAAGAAGACAAAGGTGAGCAGGACTCAGGCCCGGCCCTCAAGAAGAACCTGTAGTTACTGTTTGGACCAGAAGTCACAGCTCTGATCACCTAGAACACAGAGCAGTAAGACCCTAGGTTAGTGTCTAAAGGAGGTGCAGATGTGCTACTACACAGACATTCAGAGGAGGGCAGGGAAAGATGGCTCCAGAGAGGAGGTGATATCTGGCTAGGCCTTGAATCTGATGTTGGCAGTTGAAGATGGACAGATGTACAAGGCAGGAAAGAAAATAGCAAGAGGATAGAATAAGAGGGAGAATCCGAGAGGAATCTGTCTCCCAAGAAGCAGAGGGTTGGTGCAGGGTGGGCTGGAAGACTTGGGCCTTAGGAGAGGCTGTCCTTGCCCAAGTTAACACCTGCCTGCCCTAGCCTCACCTGGTCACAGAGAGCAAATGCCCAAATGCCTGCAACTCCACAGAAGCAGCCACCCCAGGAGGGCTGCTTAGCTCTGACTGGGGCACTATCCCCAGAGGAGGGACTGACTGCCATCTAGATGAGTTGGCAGAGGCTGCAAGGGCCATGCTGGGCCCAGCCTCCTCAAATCAGCCTTCCAGGCTGGGAACATGGGCTGTTGCAGCCTGGCCTGTCTGCTTCCAGAGATGCTGAGTTTCCCACAGCATCAGCACCTCTTTGGTAAACAGTAATGGGGAACAGAAGCATCCTGGATGAGGAGCCTAGCATGCAGATTAGAATGGAGTCTTGTTTCTATGAGTCACCTGCTCTCAGGAAACTCCTCCTTCCTGCCACTTCCCCCAGTAGTACACACTGCAGCTCCCAGGAGCCCTGGCCCTGTCTCCAGCACCAGCTCACTTGAGCAACCTTCACCTCTCAGAGGCCTAAGTGTCTTCACCTTACAGCTCTACCCTGGCTGCTTCCTGAGGATCTCATTAGGGCACTGAGTGAAACTTGGTAGGAAATTGCAGGATCTGACCAACTACAAAAATAAGAAAACAATGCCATCAGGTCGTGTGTCATTTGCATCCTTCATGATCTGGGTCTAGGAGGCCTAGTCTGCTGGGGTGAGGCTGCAGGAGTTGAAGGCCGCCTGTCCTAGAGAGAAGCCTCCACCGTGGAACACTGAGGAGAACTGCATCAAAAAGTCAGAGAGTGACACGCACTATCAGGCTGGTCAGGTGTGGAGAAGTTAGCCTCATACACTCCTGACAGGAATAGAAAATATTGCAGCAGCTTTGTGAAGCAGTCTGGCAGTTCCTCCAACATTAAACATAAAGTAAGCCAGCAACTTACCCAACATCTACCCAAGAGATGAAAGCATATGTCCCCACAAAGACTTGTACACAAATGTGGAAAGTAGCATATTCGTACTAAGAGGTGGAAACAGCCCAAATGTCCCTCAGTGGACAAGTGGATAAATAAAATGTGCCATCCCCACATAGACGAATACTCTTCAGTCATAAAAAGAAATGCCACCACATGAACAAACTGAAAACATTCTGCTAAGAGAAAGAAGCCAGTTACCAAAGACAGAATACCACACGATTCCATTGTATGAAAAGCCAGATTAGGAAAACCCAAAGAGAGAGAAAGTATATTAGTGGTTGCTTAGGGCTGGGGAGAGGGGCTTAGGAGGATAATAGCAAATGGGTTTTGAGGAGATGACAATGTTATAGAACCACCTATGGTGATGGCCACACATATCTGTGAATGTGTTAAAAGTCATGGAATTGTTCACGTTACATGGAAAAACTATAGCTAAATAAAGCTAAAAGAAGAAGAAGTTGAGATTATGCTGAGTGAAATAAGTAAAGCAGAGAGAGCCAGTTATCATATGGTTTCACTTATTTGCGGAGCATAACAAATAACACGGAGGTCATGGGGAGATGGAGAGGAGAAGGGAGTTGAGGTAAATTGGAAGGGGAAGTGAACCATGAGAGACTATGGACTCTGAAAAACAACCTGAGGGTTTTGAAGGGGCGGGGGGTGGGAGGTTAGGGGAGCCTGATGGTGGGTATTATGGAGGGCATGTATTGCATGGAGCACTGGGTGTGGTGCAAAAACTATGAATTCTGTTATGCTGAAAAGAAATTTTTAAAAAAAGAAAATTGAAAAAAAAAGAATTCCAATCATCAGACAAATCTAGAGTGGACAATGTCCTACAAGACAACTGGCCTGGACTTGTCAAAGAACCAAATCATCAGAAGAAAGGGGATAGTGATGAGAGGAGTAGGGGGTTCTATACAGAAGGAGACCAAAGAGTAGCCTCAAAAACCAAAAGCAAGGTAGGGATTTGTTTGAATCCTGACTGAAAACAGGTATCTGGGAATGGGCAAATTTGACAAGGATTAGATATCAAATGACATCATCTAATACTGATGTGTCTGGATGGAGGAGAAGGACCATTTATCTTTGCCCCTTTGGCTGTTGGCCTAGAAAGACCCTACTGAGTCTCAGAGCTGTCAGCTCATGGTTATGGACATTTGGCTATTCCTGCTTTAAGGAAAGGAAGATGTCACGTTAGCACAACACCAACTGCTGGTTTATAAATGGGTCATGGCTGAGTTAGTGGGATGGACTTTGGTGGACATGGAGACGCAGCCCTCAAGGCCTCCTGTAAGAGGTGCTAGTGCCCCAGCTGCTGGGGGTGTCGCCAGCACTCAGCCTCCAGCTGCCAGCCTTCCAGAACTTACTCAGCCTTGCCAGGGCCACATGCAGCCACACAGTGGCTGATGGAGGCAGAGATAGAAAGGCCTGTTCACTTTGGCCAAAGCAGGACAGCCCTCGGGCCACATCCACTCCAGGTCCCTCTGGCCACTCCTACTTCTACACTCACCTGTCCTTCTGAGAATGCAGACCCATAACCTTGGGTCCATGGTGGCTGACAAGGACCAGGGCAGTGTAGTTGGGCAGAGATGTGAAAATACAGCTTCCCTGCTCTCTGCAGGTGAGGAGCACCCTGAGAAGCAAGGACTGGCTTCTTGGAAGTCCCTCCTCAACTCCCACACACTCCACTCTGCTTCTGGGGTCCACACACTGCCATGTACAGTTTCCCACTATTCTAGGAGAAGGCAACGGGCCACTCTCACAACAAAGATGAAAAGCCATGCCACTACGGGCTACATGGGAATGTGTGTCCTTGCTGCTATGGGCAGTGCCACCCTTCCTCTGCCAGCTGGGGTGAAAGACAGTCAGGTGGACGTTGGAAAGGGCTGGCTAACACCCCAAGGCTTCATGCAGTCTATGGAGAAGGGTGCTGCTGAGGTGCCCTTTGTCCTGTGTGATCCTAGGCAGTGACTTCCTCTCCCTACACTTCCACCTGGCAGGAGAATGCCAGTGATGTGTGTCACTATGCTTATGACCATGGAGGCGAGGGGACAGGAAAGAAAAACCAGGTCTTTCATAGGGAGTGACACAGATGGGGCTCCTTGCCTACAGAGAGCAGGGAAGCTGTATTTTCACATCTCTGCCCAGCTACACTGCCCTGGTCCTTGTCAGCCACCATGGACCCAAGGTCATGGGTCTGCATTCTCAGCAGGCAATGGGCAGCCCTCCCTCACTCTATTTGCAAACACATCTGACCCATGTGACCAGTGCCATCCTGCCCCAACTTTGGCCAAGCTGCCATCTTGCCTGGCTTGGGTGACTGGCCTCTAAGACCCCAGGATATGCCTGCTTCCCCATCCACACTCCCTCAGCAGCAGAGTGATCCATTAACATGCAAATCAGGGGGGCACCTGTGTGGATAGGTGGGTTAAGCCTCTGCCTTCAGCTCAGGTCATGATCCCAGGGTCCTGGGATCCAGCCCTGCATCGGGCTCTCTGCTCAGCAGGGAGCCTGATTCCCCCACTCTCTCTCTGCCTGCCTCTCTGCCTACTTGTGGTCTCTGTCTGTCAAATAAATAAATAAATAATCAAAAAACCCCATGTAAATTAGAGTAGTCACTCTTCTACTTCAAATGCTTCAATGTCTTCTAATAGCACCAGAGTAAAACTCAAACTCCCTACAAGTCTAGAAGACCCTGATGCTTCTATCTCCCAGCTATCTTGTTATCTTCTGCCACTGTCCCTCTACTCCAGCCTTCTTGCAGTTCCACTAAAGCACTAGTTCATTCCCACCTCAGGGCCTTTGCACATACTGTTCCCTCTGCCTGGGCTACTTTCTTCACAGCAATTCTTGCTGGATTTTCCTCATGCTTCAGAGCTTGGCTCTATTGTCTCCTCTTGAGAAAAGCCTTCCTGAAGCCAACTTATCCTTAGTCATAGGCCTCTGCTCTACTTCCTATCACATCGCCCTGTTACTTTTCAGGAGTTCTCATAACTGGAGGTGATCATGGTGTCTTTCTCATGTGTTTTGCTTACCTTTGTCCTGCCCCTTCTCCCTCCCTGAGGACAGACCTCTGCCTGTCTTGGTTCCTCTGTCCTGGTGAGGGATCACTTCCTGGCCCAGGAATTCAAAGAATATTTGATGAATGAATGAATGGAATGAGTGAGTGGATGGATGGAAGCCGGTTGGCCTTGGCTGGGACACGCAGGCCAGAGGAGCCCGTGGCCCTGGCTTGCAGAGGCAGCTCTTCAGATGAAGGCAGAGATGATGCACTTCTGTTGCCTTCCATCCCATGTTTTCGCCATATGGCTTGCTGCACACTGGGCTGAATTGCAGATGCTCTAACTTGGAGCTTTCTTGCTTTTGTGTGTTAATAACATAAAGACAGAACATAGCTTACCATACATTTTGTGTTTGCTAACTATCTATATGTATATAAAACAGACTTCGGTGTTACTAGCCAACCCACTTGTGAAGTGGAAGGAAAACAGAGCAATTGGAGAGGGAGGGAGGAGGCGGGTGCTTTCTGAGACCATGGCCAAGTCTCCAGAATTATATGTGCTTCCCACAGCAGGTGGGCTTTATCCAGGAGGTCATGGGCAGGGCGGGGCTGGGCACAGAGATCTTATGGCCCCACAGCCCCCAGGATAGGGTCCAGATCCTCATGAAGCATGGCACAGAGTGTGCTCCCCGCACTCCTGCATGAGTCTTCCTCAGCCTCGGTGCTTTCCTTTCCCACCTCCACTCAGCCCCAGACACACTTGACGACTGTCACTTCCAGGATGGACCGCTCTATCTCTAGCCTCTGAACCCTCCCTCTGCACACCCCAACTCAGACCACGGCCCGTTCACCCCTCCTGGCCTTCACTCAGCAATCTTTCACTCTATTGTTTGAGACTGAGTGCCTCCCACGTGCCTTTGTGTAGCTACCTTCTGAAGGAAGGAGGGCCCCAAACAAATAAACAAATGCACAATGACAAAATGTCTCACGTGCGATGAAGAATAAAAATATGGGGCTTAATTAAAAAGACAGAATTAAGCATTCATGCCACCATAGTAGCCACACTGCAGGGCAACCAAATAGCCCTAATTGATACAGAATATTTCTTTAAAGAAGATTCCAGTGAGTAGACTCTGAACAGCGGTGCATCAAGGCAGGGGCAAAGCAGGGGTCCTGGGGCCCAGGGAGGAGCAGTATTCCATCATGGACATTGTTTGGAATGGCAAGGCTGTGGGAATGATGCAAACAGATGACTCTTAGTCCATTTCTCTTTTTTTAAGTTCTTTACAGACAGTGCATTCCCCTATTGCCTGCATCAGGACCATGTGCTCCCACATACTGTCCCCCCTAAGTGTGAATGCCTCTAATTTGGAAGAAATGAAGGACATAGAAAATCTCCCTAATCAAATAACTGATTCAGGAAACAATTATGAATGGATGAAACTATGAGGTAAGGGCTGACAGGGGATGGTACTATGGACAGAGAAGGCTGTCACCACCTGACCCCACTGATCAGTCCCTGTCTCACAAGAGTAGATGGCCAGGCACACGGGGTCTGGAGCACACAGCCTCTCACACAACATCACTGACAGACATGAACCTAATCGGCTAGGAGAGCTGGCTTCCACGCACAGGGACTACAGGGGAGAGAGGAACGAGTCAAACGACTCCGTGGAGAAGCAAAAGGGACAAATGCAGGAAGCGAAGTGATTCTGTAGGAGACTGAGCTGCCTTCTGCAGCAAATGTGGAACCAAAGAGGCTACTCCAGAGTGAAGAGGAAAGGACACGGTAGACAGATGCGGTGTGTGGAGCTTGTTCAGAGTGTCCTTCACACCAGTGGTTAAAAGACACTTTTGATGTGTCTGTTTTTATGCCAGTACCATTCTGTCTTCGTGATCACAGCTTTGTAGTAAAGCTTGAAATCAGGTAACGTGATGCCGCCAGTTTTATTTTTGTTTTTCAACATTTCCTTAGCAATTCAGGGTCTCTTCTGATTCCATACAAATTGTAGGATTATTTGCTCCAGCTCTTTGAAAAATACCGGTGGAATTTTTATCGGAATGGCACTAAAAGTATAGATTGCTCTAGGTAGTATAGACATTTTAACAATGTTTATTCTTCCAATCCAAGAGCATGGAGTGGTCTCCCAACTTTTTGTGACACTTTTGAGACAACTGGAAAATATGATTGTAGATTATTACATGCTACCAAGAATCGTTCATTCTGTTAGGTGTCCTACTGGCATTGTGCTTATGGAAGAATATGGCCATACTTTTAGAGATGCATACTCAGACACGTAAAAGTGAAACGACTATGTTTGGAATCTGCCTAAAAATATTTTAGCAAAGAAAAAAAGAGCCACAAGGTCCACAAATAAAATATGGCAAAATATTGAATATTAAATCATAGGATAAGTACATGAGGTGTACTATCATTTATTGTATGTTTGACATGTTTTTAGTTAAAAATCAACCAAACAGGGACGCCTGGGTGGCTCAGTTGGTTAAGCGGCTGCCTTCGGCTCAGGTCATGATCCCAGCGTCCTGGGATCGTGTCCCACATCGGGCTCCTTGCTCCGCAGGGAGCCTGCTTCTCCCTCTGCCTCTGCCTGCCACTCTGTCTGACTGTGCTCGCTCTCTCTCTCTGACAAATAAATAAAAATAAAATCTTTAAAAAAAAATCAACCAAACAGGCTGCTGGAAAGACAAGGGGCAAGCCCTGAGAGAGAGAGAGCCTGATGCAGGCAGGTGGATGGCAAGGTCTCCTCCAGAAGGAGCTGCTGAAGCCTGGGTTGGTCCCTGCGAAAGGCAAGGGAAGGAAGAGTGCAAACAGGTATAAATATACCACAGAAGCTGAGCCCATGACATTTCAGAGAAAGGCTGGAGCAGAGGGAGAAGAGGTGACAGGCCCAGCACTCCAGGTCCAGAACACGAATTGGGCAGGGTCTGGCACTTGTGCAATGTGACTTCTTTTCCCATTAGGAGAAGCTTTGAAATGGTTTCCAGAAGGGGCAGGTTTCATTGGATTTATGGAAGTCAGTTATCTTTTAGGAAAAAGAGATGGTCATGGTGAACAATCTTTTTTTTTTTTTCAGTGTACTATAATTCATTGTTTATGCACCACACCCAATGCTCCATGCAATACGTGTCCTCCACAATACCCACCACCAGGCTGGCCCAACTTCCCACCCCTTGCCCCTTCAAACCCTTCAGATCGAATAATCATTTTAATGTACTGTTGCATACTATTGGCTAGTATCTTAGTGAGTATTTTGGCATCCATGTTCATCAGGGATATTGGTCTGTAATTCACCATTTTGATGGAGTCTTTTCCCTGGTTTTGGGATCAAGGTAATGCAGGCCTCATCGAACAAGTTTGGAAGGTTTCCTTCCTTTTCTATTGTTTGAAATAGCCTCAGAAGAATAGGTATTATTTCTTCTTTCAGTGTTTTGTAGGATTCCCCTGGGAAGCCATCAGGCCCTGGATTCTTGTTTTTGGGAAGATTTCTGATCACTGCTTCAATTTCCTTGCTGGTTATCAGTCTGTTCAGATTTTGTATTTCTTCCTGTTTCAGTTTTGGGTAGGTAGTAAGTTTCCAGGAATGCCATTTCTTCCAGATTGCCTAATTTGTTGGCATATAGTTGCTCATGATATGTTCTTAAAATTGTATTTCCCTGTGTTGGTCATGATCTCTCCTCTTTCATTCATGATTTTATTAATTTGGGTCTTTTTTCTTCTTTTTGCTAAGTCTGGCTAGGAGTTTATTGATCTTATTAATTCTTTCAAAGAACCAGCTCCTAATTTCATTGATCTGTTCTACTGTTCTTTTGGTTTCTATTTCATTAATATCTGTGCTAATCTTTATTAAGTCTCTTCTCCTCCTTGGCTTAGGCTTTATTTGCTGTTCTTTCTTCAGCTCCTTTAGGTGTAAGATTAGCTTGTGTTTTTGAGATTTTTTAAATTTTTTGAGAGAGACTTGTATTGCAATGTACTTCACTCTTAGGATCGCCTTTGCTGCATCCCAAAGATGTAGAACAGCTGTGCTTTCATTTTCATTAGTTTCCATGAATTTTCTTAATTCTTCTTTAATTTCCTGGTTGATCCATTCATTCTTTAGTAGGATGCTCTGTGTTTGAATTCTTTCCAATTCATGTGTTTGAATTCTTTCCAAACTTCCTCTTATGATTGAGTTCACTTTCAAAGTATTGTGGTCTCAAAATATGCAGAGAATAATCCCTATCTTTTTGTACCAGTTGATACCACATACTTGTGACCCAGTATGTACTCTATTCTGAAGAATGCTACATATGCACTGGAGGATGGGTATTCTGTTGCTTTAGGATGGAATGCTCTGTATAAATCTGTGAAGTCTATCTGCTCCAGTGTGCCATTCGAAGCCCTTGTTTATTGATCTTGTGCTTAGATTATCTGTCCATTGCTATGAGGAGTGTTGAAGTCCCCTACTATTATTGTATTCTTATCAGTATGTTTCTTTAATTTATTTATTAATTGGTTGATATATGGCTGCTCCCAAATTAGGAGCATAAATATTTATAATTGTTAGATCTTCTTGTTGGGTAGACACTTTAAGTATGCTATCGTGTCCCTCTTCATCTCTTGCTATAGCCTTTGGTTTAAAATCTAATTTCTCTGACATGAGGATTGCTACCCCAGCTTTCCTTTGAGGTCCATTAGCATGATAAACAGTACTAGATCCCCTCACTTTCAGTCTGGCCGTGTCTTTGGGTCTAAAACAAGTCTCTTGTGGACAGTCTATGGTTGAGTTTTTTCTTTTTTATCCAATATGATACCCTGTGTCTTTTGATTGGAGTACTCAGCCCATTTACTTTCAGAGTAACTGTTGAAAGATACAAATTTAGTGTCATCGTATTGCCTATAAAGTCACTGTTTCTGTTGATTGTCCCTGTTTCTTTCTGGTTTATGTTATTCTTGGGCTCTCTCTCAGCTAACAAGATCTCCCTTACTATTTCCTGCAGGGCTGGTTTGGCGGTCACATATTCTTTCAGTTTCTGTTTGTCCTGCAAATTCTCTCTCTCTCCTTCCATTCTGAATAAGAACCTTGTTGGATAAAGAATTTTTGGCTGCATGCTTTTCTCATTTAGTACCCTTAATATATCATGTCAGCCCTTTCTGGCCAGCCAGTTTTCTGTGGATAGGTCTGATGTTAGTCTGATGTTCCTCCCTCTGTAGGTAAGGAACATCTCGTCTCAAGCTGCTTTCTGGATTTTTCTCTTTATCTCTGAAATTTGCAAGCTTCCTATTATATGTCCAGGTGTTAATCTATTTTTATTGATTTGGGGAAGGGTCCACTCTAACTCTTTTTTTGTTGTTATATAAGTTATGTATTTATGTATTTATTTACTTATTTAAGTTTTATTTTTTCAGTGTTCCAAGATTCATTGTTTATGCACAGTGCTCCATGCAATACATGCCCTCCTTAATACCCACCATCAGGCTAATATAACCCTCCCAAACCCTCAGTTTCTTTCTCAGAGTCCACAGTCTCTCATGGCTCATCTCCCCCTCTGATTTCCCCCAATTCACTTCTCTTTTCCTTCTCCTAATGTCCTCTGTGTTATTCCTTATGCTCCACAAGTAAGTGAAACCATATGATAATTGACTCTCTCTGCTTGACTTATTTCACTCAGCATAATCTCCTCCAGTCTCATCCATGTTGATACAAAAGTCGGGTATTCATCCTTTCTGATGGAGGCATAAGTCCATTGTATATATGGACCATATATTCTTTATCCATTCTTCTGTTGAAGGGCATCTTGGCTCTTTGCACAGTTTGGTGACTGTGGCATTGGTGCTATGAATTGGGGTACAATGCCCCTTCTCCTTTCACTACATCTGTATCTTTGGGGTAAATACCCAGTTCCACTCTAACTCTTGGGCATAAGTACTTGTTTCTTTGCCCAGATTATGGAAGTTCTCAGCTATGATTTTCTCATATACACCTCCTGCCCCCTCCATCCTCAAGCACCATAATAATTCTGATATTGGTTTGTTTTATATTATCACTGATTTTGCAAAACCTCTCCTCATGGCCTATTAGTTGTTTTTCTCGCTTTTCCTCTGCTTCCTTCCTTTCCATCAGCTTGTTTTCTATGTCACTGACTCTCTCTTCTGCCCCATTTACCCTACCTGTTAAAGCATCCAATTTATACTGTATCTCAATTAGAGCACTTTTAATTTCAGCCTGATTAGATCTCATTTCCTATACTAAGGGATTCTCTAATGTCTGTGTGTGTGTGTGTGTGTGTGTGTGTGTGTGTGTTTATTCCTTTTTTTAATTTCTTTCTTCTCAGCATAACAGAATTCATAGTTTTTGCACCACACCCAGTGCTCCATGCAATGTGTGCCCTCCATAATATCCACCACCTGGCTCCCCCAACCTCCCACCCCCCCCTTCAAAACCCCTCAGGTTGTCTTTTATGCTTTTTCATGTCCAGTTGGTAGCTTTTTCATTTTTATCCTCAATTCCAGCTCTGACATTTTATTTATATCCATATTGATTAGATCTGTGGCAGAGTACATTACCTCTTGTTCTTTCTTTTGTTGTCAATTCCTTCTTCTAGTCATTTTGCAGAGAGAAGAATAGATGAAGGAGTGAACAAAATCAAAAATATCAACCAAAACCCTAGCAAAATACACACTAGGCAAATCCAAAGAGGTTAAGAACCAAAAATAAAAGAAAAAGAAAGAAAAAAGAAAAGGGAAAGAAAAAAGAAATTTAAAAAGGGGGAGGAGGGAATATAATTTCACAGGGTGGACAAAACAGGGTGATCCACTTGGTCTTGGTCTTGAGTGTATTTTGGTCTGTGTGTTAGAAGACACTAAATCCCAAAATTGTAAAGAAAGCAAATATCGTATGTATATGTGTATATATATATAGAGAGAGAGAGACAGACAGAGAGAGAAAGGAAGCCCCAAATGAAGAATATATGTATAAATGTAAAATTTTAAAAATGGAAGTTAAAAAATACTTAAAATCAAAGAGTTGTCAAAATAAGAAACTAGTTAAAAAGGGAAAAAAGAGAAAGAAAAGAAATGGAAAATTTTAAACTGAAAGATAAATGAATTATGAGGAAAAAAACCTTGAATTTTTATGTCTCTTTAGAGGATCAAAATAAAAGTGGCCACTCCCTGATCTCCAGCCCTAGCGCCAAAAGATCATGGTCCCCTCTCTTCATGAAACCCTCAGGGATAAACGGTCTTTACTTTTGTGTGTACCAAATTCTGCAGACTCCTACTGTGCATGCCCACACTGATCCTCTCTGAGGAAAGGCAGAGGGTCCCTCGTTACCATCGTTTGTAGGGCTCTGGCATATACAGCAGTCACCAGATGGTCGTGTACCTCTTCTGTCCCTTCAGAGGAAGGCAGAGGGCTGCCCCATTCCTGTTTTTTTCAGGGCATGGACACTGAGAATTATTCCCTGGTTGTGAGAGCACCTGCTCCACCCCTCCCCAGGGAAGGTGGAGGGTCACCCATTACTGTCCTTTACAGGGCCCAGTCATGCTCACACCTGCTCCACACCTCTTGTGGGATGGCAGAGGGTCCCTACATTCCAGTCCTCTGCAGGGTCCCCGGCGGAGAGTAGTCACCTGATCAGCTGGCTCAAGGTTTATGGCAAACCGAGTGGAGAGCTCCCTCCTGGACTAGCTGACCATAACAATTTACCTGCTCTGATACTTGGGGACTCTACCAGCTCAGGCACCCCTGTTATTTCTGTGACTTTGGGGATCTTGAGACCCCACTCCTATCTAGAATTCTGCCCATTTCACCACCTGAGCACCTTTCAGGCAGTGATATCTCTCACTAGAGCAGATTTCTAAGAGTTTCAATTTCACATTCCGCTGATATATCACTTTCTGATAGTTGGCTTCCAGAAGCTCCCTCCCCTGACAGTTTATCTTCCCATATATCCCTTCAGATT
>PISX010020897.1:0-34814 GCA_004024625.1 Mellivora capensis | reverse complement strand
GCATAACAAATAACACGGAGGACATGGGGAGATGGAGAGGAGAAGGGAGTTGAGGGAAATTGGGGGGGAGATGAACCATGAGAGACTATGGACTCTGAAAAATAACCTGAGGGTTTTGAAGGGGCGGGGGATGGGAGGTTGGGGGAGCCTGGTGGTGGGTATTGTGGAGGGCACGCATTGCATGGAGCACTGGGTGTGGTGTAAAACTGTGAATTCTGTTACGCTGAAAAGAAATAAAAAAAAATTAAAAAAAATATTCTCTCCCCTAAAACTCTTTGACTCCCCATTCTCTGAAGGGTTAAGTCCAAACTCCCTAGACTGACATTCAAGGTCTTCCACAAATATCACTCTTCCTCATATGCCCAAATGTACATATCAGTATCCCCCAACAAGATGCACTCCATTTTATCTAGAACAGCCCTTACAGTTCTCACTAAATGCCTTGCTCATTTCTGCCTACAAGTCCTCATTTGTGCTCTATCCCTTCATCTGGAATGCCCTTCCTCTGCCTCTCTTACTGTCCAAACCCTATTCACTTCTTCTTTTGAAGGCCAAGCCCACTTTCTAACTCATTTATGAACTCTCACAATTCCACTGAACAGTGAAACATCCCCTGATCAAATGCCTATACCACTCATGGTGTAAATTACTCACTTCACTTTTAATCATATAGAGTTTCTTAACCCTTCTTATCTGTGTGTGTGGATATGTGTATGCATGCATGTGTTTTTTTCTTCCCATTTGGTGATAAAGTCTTCACAAGTAAGAGCTATGTTTTATATTTCCTGGTATGATCTAAAAGGCTTAACACAGTAAACATTTGTCATACAAATAAATAAGCTTTCTCAATGTTTTTTCATGGCATGGAATGCTTTGAAAATGACTCAAACTCAAATCAAATTTAGAAACAGTTTTCAAAATTAGTTCTAATGTTAATGCAGTGGAATGTGTCTAGCTTATAATTATGTGCTATGATATTAAAATTTCCCAGTGGTCCTTCCTTTCAGAAATACACTCACTTACGTGACACTCCAATGTAGCAATTTTTACTCAGGCACCATAGTACAGGGCCTTTTTTTACATGACCCAAGAAACAAGTTTTTAGGTGTTCAACTTAAACAAAATTGACCAGTAAGGTGCACAACAGACCCTCCACCCTAATCTGCCCCCTCTGTCCTGAGACTTGCCCTATCAATAGGACCCCCAGTCAGTGGGCTTCAAGAGTGAGGTAGGACACAGTGTGTCATAAAGGTTGATGGGAGGGGTGGATGAGGCTTTGGAAAAGAAAAAGAGAGTACAGAGCCTGCCAGAGAGTACAGGTGGTCCTATCAAATATTCTACTTTGGAAGTATTTTAATGTATTCCAATTTCATGAATTAAGAAAACCAACAAATCTGTATTTACCAAACACACAAATCATCTCACAATAAAATGATCATCATAGAAGTACAATTTAATAAATATTTATGGAGAATGAAGTATGGGCAGAATGCTGGGCCTTTTCAAATAGCTTTTCATAGTTTATCAAACACTTGCATAAATCATTTATTTTTATCTCAAAGCAATTATGTAAAGAAAAAGAAGCAGATATAAATTACAACTTTTTGCTACTTGGCCTGTCTCTCATTCCACACTGATCCTTAGGAGATTAGAAACTACGTTGATTGTGTTGGCTACCCAGCACCCGATGTGCCCATGGCATGTAATCTTTGAATAAACACATGTGGAGTTGGGGAGTGAAGAGAATCCTCACTTTCAGTTCAAGAAACTGAAGCCCAAGAAGAGTAGGGACCTGTCCAAAACCATGCAGTTGGTGGGACAGTGAGGATTCCATTCTGAACCTTTGGACTCTGGATCCAATGTACCTTCTACCATTGCTCAAACACAATAGAGAAATCTGATTTTGTCACAAACAGAAAGATTTTGGCATATGGATAGATGTTTCTTCAATCTTTCCTAATTTCTTTATAAGTATGCTATTTCATAGAATGAACACACTGTAATTGGGAAAAGATTTCTTGGGTAGAATTGCAGCTCTGTGAGAATGAGGCCAAAGCCAAGGCCTTGGGCAAGTGCCACTTGGTCTGGATGGACTCCAGGCCATCCTGGATGGACAGCCCCAGCCACGTGCATCTCGCAGTCACAGCAAGCTGATCACACAGGCCGGGAGTGATCTACAAATTCATCCCCAGTACCGCAAAAACAAAAAAGCAGTGCACTTGCAACAACAGCTGTGTAGAGCCCAGTTACCCTTATAACTGCAACTTTAGTATTTTAGGACCCGAAATTATTCATCGGGTTGCGGATCAGGGTGAGGAGTCACATGTCCCACAAGGACTCCCATTGTTCTGGAAGTCCATGCATCCCCCCACTAGCAAGGATGCTGGACACAATATCCTAGAAAGGCACTGAAAGCCCCCCCACCACCATGTCTCTCAGCCACTGGGATAGGAATGCATTGCTTGTTTTTCAAACCCTGCCAGTAGAGAGCCCCGAATGCCTGCTGGTTGCTGTCTGATGGCCCAGTGTGCTCTCCATGCAGTCCTGAGAACCTGGGTGCTCCCTCTGGTTCTAGCAAGTAGCTAGCCCTCATTCAGTTGGTTATATTGTCAGTCATATCCATGAAAGTGCTAGATCAGAAGGTTTGCCTTTTATATTTTATTTTATTTTATTTTATTTATTTGACAGAGAGAGAGACAGCGAGAGAGGAAACACAAGCAAGGGGAGTGGGAGAAGACAAGCAGACCTGCAGAGCAGGGAACCCAACTCCAGGCTTGATCCCAGGACTCTGGGATCACGACTCGAGGCGAAGGCTGTCAGACACTTAAGGACTGAGCCAACCAGGTGCCCCAGAGGGCTCTCCTTTTAGAAGTTACTCCACAAATTTTAATTCTAACTTCTCCATTAGGCCAGAGGGCACCAATATCTGTTTTCAGAGCTCTTTTCAGGGTAGCCCTCTTCTCCTATTTCTTTTTATATTTATTGCAGCACGATGGCAAGAGACAGCAACGATCATGGGTCCACTTCCCACTGAAGAGATTAAACCAAGAGTTTAAGTAGAAGGTGAACTTTAGCTGATCATCAGAGAAGATGTGGCACCTTAAGCTAAAGAACACCCTGGAGCTCTCTCTCCAGGACTTGCAGGAGACTCCTGTGAGACACCGAGGAGCTCCTGGGAGGTAGGTTTCCCTCATCTCCTGAATCCACTGAGGGCTTTATTATTATTATGATTACAGTTTTTAAAAATTAACTTCTTAGCTGATGAAAAATATAATGACCGCTAAGAATCTTAAAACAAAATCATATTTTCAAATAGACCATTATCTAGGGGCTCACTGCAAAACACACCACTGGCACCAAAACTTTTGTCCTTGGTAGTAAGTTAGGAGTTTGTTCTGAAATGCTGTATTTCTCAATGGAAGTACACACTCAAAATACCTCTAAATGACTTCTAGTTTAATACAAATAATTTAGACCATGATTGTGGCCACCCATACAGACCTTTTCCAGATTAATCTCTAAATAATTGCTCAAATCCCCACATAGCTGAGTTAAACTGTTGAATTGATAAAAGTAACCAATCAATGAATAATTACATAAGCAATACAGAAAAAATCTAAAGTCAACTCCATTTTGACTGAATCATCTCAGTTGAACACAGTCATAACTAATGTGTGCTCAGTGAAGGGATCTTTGATTCCATGATTTTCATGACCTCCATGATCTGAGTTCATTGATCTTCCGGGTACAAAGACAAAGAACATCTGTTTACCCAAACGTTTGCTCAGAGATAATTTGTTTAAGGGAAAGAGTGTTGACCAAAAGCAGGGTCACTTTTATGTGTGTTTGTTCTATGATATCAAAGGGTTTAACTGTAAAAATTTGGTATGCTACTAAAGAACATGAAGGAGAACATCACAGTCAGTTGGAATGGCAGCCCCATTTTTCAAATGAGTGTTCAATCTATCATTTAAAAATATCTATTATGTCTGGTACATAGAGAGAAGGAAAATGGTATCTTTATCCATGACCTGAGACATATGGGACATATTACATGTATTGTTTATAGTCTGGTCCATTGCTCTTATCCACATTGATTCAGTTCAGTTCAACAGTTTTTAAGATACAAGTGCCTGCCACTGTGCTAGGTGCTGGGTACAGGACGATCAATGAGAACAGCCTGGACTTTTAGGATTATCTCAATCCACTAAAGAAACCACATAGATTGTTGGTAAATTTGACAAATGCATGAAGGATCGAACTGGTTGAACTCTAAGTACATAGAATTCCTGGAACTTCTTGTCCCTAAAAAGATGTTAAAGAAGGCTAACTCTCTTACAAAAGGAGATTGTCCTTTGAATGAAATCAACTGAGACCCAGAATGTTGTCTTTAGCTTCCTAGGTCTAAATCATCATTTTACTATGTTTCCTACATGTGACTAAGCCCAGGAAGACTGACTCAAGTTACCAAATTCACGCGGTGCTAATAAATGACATGCCTGCTTATCAGTTTGTAATACGAAAAACTACCACATCACTCCTCTTGGCTGATCCACATGCACACACCTCTTAAGTAGTACCATCTTTCTGGAAGCCAACTTGAAAAACATGGATTAGCACAGGAGGATCTGGCTGCGTTAACAATTGCTCTTTTCACACACAGGCTGGCTCCCTTCAAAAAAGGATCTGCTTCCCATTCCCCACTCAGGGATTCTCTCCCCAGGCTCCAGATTCACCTGATTCTAATGACTGCATCTTGTTGGCTTCTTTTCATAATCCCTTGTCCTCAACCAGGATTTCGTCTTTCAGTTCTACTGATTTGGGATTGATACTACCTTAGATGGTCCCTGGTTTTCAACCAGACATTCACTCCTGACTTCTCTCCTTCACATAACTCTTGGCACTGAATTTACTTGGTTCTAGCAACCAGAATCCTTCTTCAACCGATATCCTAGCACCCTCCTCCTTATCACTTTGCCCTGGAGAGAATTCAGAAAGTAACCTGATTCCTGTACCTGTTTCTACTGTTTCTATGTATCCATGGAAGAAATTAGAACACGTGTCCCTTGGTTAGGACTCCATTCGCAGTTCTGGAAACCATTCTTTCTTTTGAGGCAGAGAGAGAGAGAGAGAGTAGAGTATGGGGTTGAATGTGTAGGCCCCGGAGTTAAGAGAGCTTGAGTTTCTATTTTCCTGTCACCATTCAATAGGTGTGGTACTTTGGGCAAGTTATTAGCTGCTTTGCACCTCAGCCTCCTCATGTGTAGGAAGGGGATTATAATAGCTCCTACCTCAGAGGACTGTTTTGAGGAGTAAATGAATTCTTTTATATAACACAATCCACAGGGCACACAGGAAGCACACAATACTTGTTCCATAGATGAAGAGCAGTCATCTATGCTTTTTCTGTATTCCAAGCAGCCCTTTTCCTTTAGCACAGCACAATGACCTGAGATGTTTCACAATACAATTGAGTGGGTTATAGTTTCATATATAATATAACACCCTCTCGATGACCCAGGACTAGATTAGATTAGACAGCGCACTCACATTTGCATACCATTTCCAGGGTACACAACTTTGCAGGTGTCTAATCACAGTGACAACAGCCACCACTTATGGAGCACTTTTTATGTGCCAGGTACCACACAAATTGTTTTATGAATATTACCACACATAATGCTGACAACATCCTTATAAAGGAAGGTATTGTTTTTGCAGTTCTAAAGATGAGGAAACTGGGCTTCCTGGCCTTAGGACATTTTCCTGGGATGGATAACAACTGGAGGAGCCCTGATTTGAACCAAGGTATTCCTAGTTTCAGAACCCATGCTTTTTCCAGAATGTTCTGTTGTCTTCTTCATAAAATTCAGAGTGACCCTTTCCTTAAGTTGTGTGCATATTGTAGGGGTACCTTCATATTGACTCCCCAAGTAATGATACAGGTCTCATTGTCCATGATCAGTTCAGGCCAGATGCCCAGAACTTCTTGGGACAGCCCTGGTTGTACCTTTTGGCACTAGGTTGTCCTGCATTTTATTTATTTGTTTTGCTTCTATTATTGCTATTGTTATTTTGGCTCCAATTCAGGATTCCTTATCTTAACGGGAACCAACGAACTGAAATTTTCTGTCTGACTGGCCTTCTGTCTGAAAACCAATTTACTAATCATAGAGTTAATCAATTCTTAACCTAGAGTTCTAAATTCCCCTCCTGCTGTGGACAGGATTGGTTCTGGGATAGACTGCCGGGTAGGAGTCAGCATATCTATTAGAGGAATTGGAGGCCACATATTGAAGGCATCCTCCTCATGGCCATGAGGCTTTCATGGTATCTTCCATGATGGTTAGCCCATCTCTTTTCAGCTCTACTCAATTCCTGGCTGAGGAAGCTGTCCCCAAAACTCTGTCCGGGGGTGCTCCCTTGAGCCTGAGTCTGGCTTCTGGGTGTTCCACACACATAAATGCTCCCCATGGAGATCCCAAGTCCTGAGATAAACTAGGAACTTGGATGTTGGCACCATAGGGCAGGCTTGTAACTGGGGCCCACAGGTGCCAGAGTGCTTGGCTCTGGGGGTCGCAAGTAGATCAGGTTCAGCCCCTGTTCCGAAAGTTCCAAAAGTTCTGAAAACACTTCCAGGCTTATGTAATGACAACGTGGGACAGAGGTTGGTGGGTACGTGCAGGTGGGCAGTATAGGTCAGGTCGATCCCCGTCTTGGCGTCAGTTTTGCAGGGTCTTGCTGGCTCAGGACAGTCATTATTGCTTGAGGGGGTAGTTTCAGTTCCCCTCAGGGGATGCTTTGCCCGCAGGGTCTTTTGTCTGCATTAAGAGGTAAGCTGGAAAGAAGAACTTACTTAATCAGTTAGAAAGTACAGACTGAGGTCAGAATGGAGGTAGCTGAAGTCCTCTTTCAGACTATGTATCATGGGCGTTCCCCCATAACTTCTGGGCAAACTTTCTTGTCTTTCCACCTTCTCCATTCCTTGTTAACGTATCTTCATTCCCTTGGTCTCTCAGATTTACAGTCTTTGAGTCACCTTCCGTGTATGTCTGTCCTTTGACTGCATGCCTAGCCTTCTATCGTAGTTGCCTGTACATATATGTCATCTTTTCCTCTCTGTCATAGCTCTAAGCCTTTTCATTATTGTATGAGGTATCAACATAACCTATGAGCTCCAGAGCTTTCAACCTAAGAACAAAATACGCCCTAGAAAGTCAATACATAAGCTCTAATGGGTCTTTAAAACCCCTGAAATTATTTTTAAAAATACCGATGTGCTGGTGTGCATACACATGCATTTTTCTTTTTTTTTCAAGTTTTTATGTAAATTCCAGTTAGTTAACATACAGTGTAATATTAGTATCAGGTTTAGAATTTAGTGATTCATCACTTACGTAGAACACCTGGTGCTCATCACAAGTGCTCCCTTTAATGCCCAACACCCATCCAGTCTATCCTCTTCTACCTCCCTCCATCAACCGTTGGTTTGTTCTCTATAGTTAAGAGTCTGTTTCTTTGTTTGCCTCCCTCACTTCCCACCCCCATGTTCATTTATTTTGTTTCTTAAATTCAACATGAGTGAAATAATATCATATTTGTCTTTCTCTGACTCACTTATTTCACTTAGCTTTATACTCTCTAGTTCCACCAACGTCATTCCAACTGGCAAGATTTCATTCTTCTTGATAGCTGAGTAATATTCCTGTGTGTGTGTGTGTGTGTGTGTGTGTGTGTGTGTGTGTATGTGTGTGTGTACCACATCTTCTTTATCCATTCATTAGTCTATGGGCATCCATAGACTTTTTCCATGATTTGGCTATTGTTGACAATGCTGCGATAAACATCAGGGTGCATATATCCCTTCAAATCAGTATTTTTTTAAAATATTTTGGGTAAATACCTAGTAGTGCAATTGCTTGATCATAGAGTAGCTCTATTTTCAACTTTTTGAGGAACCTCCATGCTATTTCCCAGAGTGGATGCTCCAATTTGTATTCCCACCAACAGTGTAAGAGGGTTCCCCACTCCCCATATCCTTGACAACACCTGTTGTTTCCTGTATTGTTAATATTAGCCATCCTGATTGGTGTGAGGTGATAACTCACTGTAGTTTTGATCTCTATTTTCCTGATGCCGAGTGATGTTGGAAGATATTTTCATGTGTCTTTTGGCCATCTGGATGTCTTTAGAAAACTGACTATTCATGTCTTCTGACCATTTTTTAACTGGGTTATTTGTTTTTTTGGGTGCTGAGTTTTATCAGTTCTTTATATATTTTGGATACTAACCTTTTATCAGATATGTCATTTGCAAATATCTTTTCCCATTCCATAGGTTGCCTTTTAGTTTTGTTGATTTTTACCTTTGCTGTGCAGAAGATTTTTATTTGTTGAAATCCCAATAGTTTATTTTTGCTTTTGTTTCCTTTGCCCCAGGAGATATATCTAGGAAGAAGTTGCTGTGACTGAGGTCAGAGAGGTTGCTGCCTGTGTTCTCCTCTAGGATTTTGATGGTTTCTTGTCTCACATTTAGGTCTTTAACCCATTTTTGAGTTTATTTTTGTGTATGGTGTAAGAAAGTCATCCAGTTTCATTCTTCTGCATATTGGCATATAGGTGTCCAGTTTTCCCAACACCATTTGTTGAAGAGACTGTCTCTTTTCCATTGCATATTCTTTCCTACTTTGTAGAAGATTAATCTACCATTTGGTGTGGGTTCATTTCTGGATTTTCTATTCCGCTCTATTGATTTATGTGTCTGTTTTTGTGCCGGTATCATACAGTCTCAATCACTATAGCTTTGTAATATAATTTAAGTCAGAATTGTGATACCTTCAGCTTTGCTTTTCTTTTTCAAGATTCCTTTGGCTATTCAGGGTCTTTTATGGGTTCACACAAATTTTAGCATTGATTGTTCTAGCTCTGTGAAAAATGCTAGTGGTATTTTGACAGAGATTATACTAAATGTATGGATTGCTTTGGGTAATATAGACATTTTAACAATATTTTTCTTTCAATCCATGAGCACGGAATGTTTTTCAATTGTGTGTGTGTGTGTGCATGCATGCGCATGTGTGCTTCAGTTTCTTCCATCAGTGTTTTATAGTTTTCAGAGTACAGATCTTTTACTTTGTTGGTTAGGTTTATTCGTAGGTATCTTATGGTTTTTGGTGCAATTGTAAATGGGATTGATTCCTTGATTTCTCTTTTTGCTGCTTCATTATTGGTGTATAGAAATGTAATAGATTTTTGTATGTTGATTTTGTATCCTGAGACTTTACTAAAATTTGTAGATCAGTTCTAGCAATTTTTTGGTGGAATCTTTTAGGTTTTCTATATAGACTATCATGTCATCTGCATATAGTGAAAGTTCTACTTCTTCCTTATAAATTTGGATGCCTTTTATTTCTTTCTGTTGTCTGATTGCTGAAGCTAGACTTCCAGTACTATGTTAAATAACAGTCATGAGAACGGACATCCTTGTCTTGTTCCTGACCATAGAGGAAAAGCTCTCAGTTATTCCCCACTGAGGATGATATTAGCTGTGGGTATTTCAAATATGGCCTTTATGATGTTGAGGTATGTTCCCTCTAACCCTACTTTGTTGAGGGTTTTTATCATGAATGGCTGTTGTACTTTGTCAAATGCTTCTACCTCAATTGAAAATCTACCTCAGTTGAAAGGTTCAAATGGTTCTTATCCTTTCTTTTATTGATACGGCGTATCATGTTGGTTGATTTGCAAATATTGAACCACCCTTGCATCCCAGGAATAAATCCCACTTGATCATGGTGAATGATTCTTTTGGTGTATTGTTGGATTCAATTTGATAGTATTTTACTGAGAATTTTTGCATCCATGTTCATGAGCAATATTGGCCTATACTTCTTTTTAGTGGAGTTTTTGCCTGGTTTTGGCATGAGGGCAATGCTGGCCTCATAGACTGAATTGGAAGTTTTCTTCCATTTCTGTTTTTTGGAATGGTTTGAGAATAGGTATTAATTCTTCTTTAAATGTTTGGTAGAATTCCCCTGTGAAGCCATCTAGCCCTGGACTTTTGTTTGTTGGGAGATTTTTGGTTACTGATTTAATTTCTTTGCTGGTTATCGGTCTGTTCAAGTTTTCTATTTCTTTCTGTTTCAATTTTGGTAGTTTATATGTTTCTAGGAATTTATGCATTTCTTCCAGGTTGTCCAGTTTGTTTGCCATGTAATTTTTCATAATATTCTCTTATAATTGTTTATATTTCTGCGGTGTTGGTTGTTATTTCTCCTCTCTCATTTATGATTTTTATTTATTTGGGTCCTTTCTCTTTGCTTTTTAATAAACCTGGCAAGGGGTTTATCAATTTTATTAATTTTTTTTTCAAAGAACCAGCTCCTGACTTCATTGATCTGTTTTATTTTATTTTATTTTATTTTATTTTATTTTATTTTATTTTATTTTTAGTTTCTATATCATTTATTTCTGCTCTGCTCTTTATTATTTGCCTTCTGCCACTAGCTTTAGGCTTCATTTGTTGTTCTTTTTCTAGCTCCTTTAGGTGTTATGTTGTTTCAGATTTTTCTTGCTTCTTGAGATAGTTCTGTATTGCTATATACTTTCCTCTTATGATTGCTTTTATTGCATCTCAAAGGTTTTGAACTGTCATGTTTTCATTTTCATTTGTTTCCATGTATTTTTAAAATTTCTTCTTTGATTTCCTAGTTGACCCATTCATTCTTTAGAAGCATGCTGTTTACCCTCCATGTATTTGTGATCTTTCCAAATTTTTTCTTGTGGTTAACTTCAAGTTTTATAGCATTGTCGTCAGAATATATGCATGGTATATATCTCAGTCTTTTTGTACTTGTTGAGGCCTGATTTGTGACCTAGTGTGTGATCTATTCTGGAGCATGTCCTACATGCACTTAAAAAGAATGTGTATTCAGGGCACCTGGGTGGTTCAGTCAGTTAAGCATCTAACTCAGCTTTGGCTTAGGTCATGATTTTGGGTTTGTGAGATTGAGCTCCACACTGGGCTCCATGCTCAGAGGGCAGTCTTCTGGAGATTCACTCTCTCCCTCTCCCTTTGTCCCACATTCTGCATGCTCTCTCTCTCTCTCAAATAAATAAATGAATCTTTAAAAAAAAGAAAAGATTGTGTATTCTGCTTTAGGACATACATGCTTTTTTCTAAGTAAAATAAGTTTCCATCAGTCTCTCAAAGGGAAATGTGCTGGCTTGCTATTATCACTGAGACAAATTATCAAAAATTCATGGGCCTAAAAAACCAAAAATGTATTCTCCTACAGTTCTGGAAGAGACAAGTCTGAAATCAACGTTGGCAGAGGTGCATTTTTTTCTGGAGGCTATGTTCTTGCTTTTTAAAATTTCTACAAGCCACCTGCATCCTGTGGCTTGTGGCCCCTTCCTTGCATCTCTCCAACCTCTTGTTTCTGGGGCCATATCTTATTACTTGTGCTGATCTCCTACTTCCTTATTAGAATGACTCTTATGATTACATTGGGCCACTCAGGTAATCCAGGATATTCTCACCCTCTCGAGATCCTTAACTTAATCACATTTGCAAAGTCCTTTTTGCCATATAAGATAACATTCACAGGTTCTGGGCATTAGAATATTGGAAAGATTTGGGGGGCATTATCCAATTTACCACAGGGGTTAATGCCCCCAATATGCTATCTTAACTGGCTTCTTTAACTACTCACACAAATATTTCTCAAACATCACTCTCATCTTGCCATCTTCTGCATAAATTTACAATGACTTCCGCTTACCTATCAGATTAATATACTTTCTAAGCCCAGCATTCAAGGCTATTAGCCAGTGGGCCCCAATTGATCTCTCTAATCTCGTCCCCAGTGTTCCGCAATGTGAGACACTCAAAATCATTCCCCTGAGAATGCATTATTATTCCCAGCTCTGCCTCTGCTCATGTTGTTCAACTGCCACGCCTAACCTCATGACTCAGTCCTCTCCATCACTGTAATTTCCTTCCTTTTTATCAAAGATCTTTCCTTCATATCATCCATAATGTTTTCCTTTATGAAGCCTTAGTGTCATTGTTGACCAAAACTATAATCATGAATTATCTCTAGCTGAGGATGAGCAAATATTCTAAGGGCAGAAGTTTCTTTTACATTCCTCAAAACACTGAGAGGAGCTTATTAATGAAGAGCTCCTTCTACCTCTTCCACCTCTCCCCATCCACAAATACACTGTGTCCTTCTATCTGGTCCTTTCTCCACTATCCAACAGTAACTGTTCTGAAATACAGTCCATCATGTGACATACACAAAGAAAAAAGTTTGATGGATAAGAATTTTTAAAAGAATTTTATTCAACTAATAAAACCATTTTTATTTCAACCTCTGATATTTAAAAGCCCAGGAGATGGGCACCTGGGTGGCTCAGTGGGTTAAGCTGCTGCCTTCGGCTCAGGTCATGATCTCAGGGTCCTGGGATCGAGTCCCGCATCGGGGCTCTCCGCTCAGCAGGGAGTCTGCTTCCCTCTCTCTCTCTCTCTGCCTGTCTCTCTGCCTACTTGTGATCTCTCTCTGTCAAATTTAAAAAAAAAAAAAAAAAAAAAAAAAAAAAAAAAAAAAAAAAAGCCCAGGGGATGTTTCACAGGTTTTCTCCCCTATAAAGGATGGAAAGAAGGCACAATTTAGAAAATTTTGAAGAGGGGGGGATTATTTTTAGTACAAAATAAGGTGTTGTTTATTTATAGCTAGTTGAAAACACACCCAGTTTATCTTTTCCTCTTTCCATCAACTGGGGATAGGCTTGGTTAAAGTGGCTGGACAAATTCTTGTACAATTCTCTTCAGAACTCTGGGCAAATCCCCTGGTTGATAACAGGACCCTTCCACCTTCGCCTTCTCCATTTGCTTCTCTTCTTGGCTCTAACTGCAAATTGTCTTTCCTCTGAGAACCCAGTTTCCTTTGTGACTCTATTTCCAATGACTCATTCTTCTACATCCCATTTCCTGCCTGCATCGCTGAGACAAGAGAAAGAGACCAGCACTCCTGAATCCTCACTATTTCCTCTACTCTCATTCCTTTGAATGAGGCCACATTATGTGGCCTCACACTATGCAAAGAAACCTTGTGAAAGGGTTTCAGAGCAAAGACTATGCAGCAGACGATGCCGATGCCTTGCCCTATGACCCTTTTGCTAACTCTGAGTTTCCCTGAAGCTACTGCTGACAGCTACTGTGCACACTGACATCCTCCTACCTCCAGGGTTATGTTGATCTACTTTGCTGCCTGAGGGCTTTCTCCTGTGCCAAGGGAATTTGCTCTGCTCTGCAGAGCAGTAATGCCAAGGATGTATTGCTTTCAGGAGAAAAACTTCAACCAATGAGTGAGAGAAATCTATGGATAAATGCCCCAGCTTCCTGACCCTTGATAGAACAGTTCTGAGGCATGTTCTACATAGTTCCATAGAGGATTCACAGAGGGATTCAGCCCCAGTTGTCCACACTGATTACTCATTCAGTAATGTACACTTTACTGGCTTTTATCCCTTTCCTGTCATAGCTTTCCGTGATCTTCCCCCTTATATTCCCTGGGATCATCCCACAAGTAAACTAACTGTACCCTAATCCTCATCTCAGTATCCGCATTAGGAGGGATTTCAAACTGACCAAGAATTCCTTATTCATCTCATTGGAACATTTTAAGAGCTTAATAAGATTAATATATGAGCAAAAGAATAAATTAATGAGGGCTGTAATGATTCCAGGAGCCAGGTGGGAAGTTGTCCTAGAGTCAGATCTGATGAGCGAGGATGGGACAGCTAGGAGTGAACAGAGTTGTCCCAAATGGAACCAGTGGTCAGTCATAAAGAGGCTGGAGCCAGAGAATGTGCAGAAAATCTGAAAAATCTGAAAAGTGAACCCATAAACAAACTAGCTGGATGTCCCAAGATTAGTAGGGACCACAGGGGCTTATTTATTTACAAAGGGCAGGTAGGGGTCAAGGGTGGTGGAGTGATTTCTCTGAGCAATAAGGCAGAGAAAGGCATCCTGTGAGACAATAACACACAGCTCTTTTCTATCTGTAAGTAATGCCTGCCCAGCTTAATCTTTTCCCTCAGCTTACAACTTCAGGCTTCATGAACTAGCTCAGGAGCTTACTTATTGTTCTAGACTCATATATCTTCACTTCCCTTAGGAATCTTGCTCAAGGTTCCTACACAGCCGTTGTTTAATACGAGGTACCCCACCATGCCATGTCATCTCCAGCTTCCACACTTTTGCCCATGCAATTTCTTTGGCGCAGAAAAGCTTCCCTGACTCCGTCATCCTATTTAGCTTCCAAATGTCCTTCAAAACTAGACTCATTTAATGTTAGCTTTTCCAGAAGACTGTCCCTGATCTCCTCCCCTCTATTTCACAAAGTGAGGGGATTCTCTTTTTGCATACAAATACATGTACACAGAGCCATCAGCACCACCCATCCTAATTGCCTTGGGCTTTTCTGTCTCTTTTATTTTTTTTTTAAGATTTTATTTATTTCTTTGACAGAGAGAGACACAGCAAGAGGGAACACAAGCAGGGCAAGTGGGAGAAGGAGAAGCAGACTTTCCTCTGAGCAGGGAGCCCAAAGGGGCTCCATCCCAAGACTCTGGGGATCATGACCTGAGCCAAAGGCAGATGCTTAAGGACTGAGCCACCCAGGCACCCCTCTGTCTCCTTTATTAAACTGTAAGCTCTTGGATAGTAGAAGCTACAATTTATTTCTCCTGATAGCCAACTTTTTCTTAGGATCCTGGCCCAAAATTTAGCACATTTAAAGTAGCTATAGCAACATAACTTTTATCCTCCCAATTCACCACATAAAAACAGAGAGAATGACTAGACAGCAAAACCCAAACTCCACGATCAACAATTATTGCAAAAAAAAAAAGTGACAAAGCCTCTCCACAACTTCCAAAATACAAAGATGCAAAATACAAAATAAACCACCAATAGCTGCAAAACATGAGCTCTGTTGACTACTTCTGCAGGGGGAGTCATACTAGACTTAACAACAAAAAAAGTGTCTAAACTTGTTTTTGGACTCAACCTTTTAGGTTGTTGAGTTTTGAGATTTTCAATTAGCGTTCTAATGAGCTTCACAAAAAGAAGGCTTTAAGAAATCACTTCATTTCCACACAAATCAAAACCACCGTGAGATACCACGTCACACCAGTCAGAATGGCTAAAATTAATAAGACAGGAAGCAACAAATGTTGGCAAGGATGTGGAGAAAGGGGAACCTTCTTACAACATATTACTGTCACTTACAACTTTGAAAAATGCCCACTGTTACAAAAAGAACTTGCCAGCACATGTTTTGCATATCTCATATCATACTTTTAAATTATCTTAAAGAATGTAAACCATTCAGATTTCTAGCCATCACTTTGATTTCTAGTTCCTTCTTTAATTCCTGAAATTGAATGAGTGAGTATGCAGGGGCACAGAGAGTTAAGAGGATTAGAAGAAACCACAATGATCCTGATAAAAAAACAACAATAACAATACCCATTTCAAATTCCAAATCAAGAAGAGCAAGCCCATGCCAATTTAATGTATGCACATCCAAATTCTTATTTTTGGCCAAGACCCACGTTCATACACCTGGCAGGAAATTGCACCTCTGACCCAAGAAGCTTAAGTTTCTAAACTGTTTATATTGGTCTCCCTTGAGTAACCACCCAAATACCATCAACAGAAGGAGAGACAACTAATGGAATTGAGTAGAACCAATGTCAAGGTCCTGAAACACTTAGATCCATAGCACAAACAAATAATGAAACAAATAGACAAACTCTAAAATGGAACCATGTTTGGAGACTAAACCAAAGGCTGACGACCTCTCTCCAACATGAACTGAAAGAGAAGAGGAACTGAATTAGGAACTGACAAAATTGAAGTGTCTGCAGAGGAAGGTGACCTGAAAATTATTGATAAGAGTCTGAAGAACTTCCCAGGTGTATTCTGGAGAAAAGAAGAATAGAGTGGGACATGATAACTGTCTTTGAATGTATAAGGGGCTTTGATGTGGAAGACAAAGCAGATGGCTCCAGAGGCAGGACTAGGATCAAGGGGTGGGATTAATAAGGTGTATTTGAGTTCCCTTAGGAATGGAACATTTGATTCATTCATACCATGCCTGATTTGGGCTTAATGGCAAAGATATGTGACTTGATCCACTTAGGAGTCACAGAATGGTCTGTGACCGTTCTTCCCGGTGGGTTTGAAGGCAGCTTGTTCTTGTTACCCTCATCACAACTTCTCTCACAAGCACTACATGTGCCCCAAAGCCCTGTCTCCTTCTGCTGCCACTGCTGTCAATGGAGGCACTTCATTGCCATTACTTCCTTGAGGACTCTGCTTCTCACAAGCTAGAGCAGAATTCTCCTCCCAAGTGATTTCAGCTCTTTTGACCAATTTCAGGCTGCTAAGCCTTTGAATGACCTGAGGGCTGACTGCTGGTTTCTACACGGGGAAAGCCAAAGGTCGGCCATTGCTTAATCTAGTTCTATGTCAACTCTAATTAGCAAAAGTCTTCTACAGTATCTAATATTTGAGTGCCACCCTCTTTAAGTGTCTAGTGCTGATTTATTTTATAATATTTACATCTCATTGACCATCAAGGATCCAACCACTATCTTACCAGGAGTTCATGTTACTTGTCTTTGAGTTCTTTGTGTCCAATAAATAACCAGGCTCTTAGGCCTATAAATACTGAGTGAATGAATGAAGTCTACAGGCCAATCTGAGGTGCTAATGGGAAAAGAAGAAATGAAAGGTAATATGGGTACTCACTTTCCACTGTTTCTTATTGTTTCATGGTCCTGTTTTTGTAAAAATTCCACTCACCCTTAAGAGATGCAGGGGTTTTTTTTGTTTGTTTGTTTTTAATGAGAGGGAACTTCTAATTTTTTTTTTTCAAACAAGTAAGTGACTAGACTGAAAAGGACACTTTTTTTTTGAAATTCATAAAATACTCAGTGGTGAGGACTGGTGGTGAATGCATATGCCATGGGTCATATGCTCAGGGAACATACAGTCTAGCTTTTGTTTAGAGGAAGCACCTGGAGGGAGTAGGTGGCAGCACATTTATTCATTAACCTTCCAAACAGAGGCCCTGGCATGCTTAATTCTTGGCTGCCATAGCAAAGCTTTCTTCTGAAATGCACCGGGCACCAGCTCTTTTCCTAAATCTTCCTAGGGTGCTATATATTTAGAATGATAAAGAGAAAAGATGAAAATTTAAAATTCTTTATTCTTCCTTTATATCTGTCCAGGGATAAGTTTGGACAAATATAGCCATCTTTAAGGATATGTTAATAGAAAACAAAATAAAATCACCAGGCATATGAAAAGATTGTGCTCTTTAAAAAAATGCCTTATGTAATAGGAGCAAATGTTGTCTTATAAAAAAAATAGATTTTTTTTAAATTAGCTTCTTATCTTAAATAAGAAGATAACCTTGGATAATTTCTAATTCATGATTTCAAGATGACATAAGAGCAAAAGAAGGAATTTCTGAGATCAAGAAATAAATGCATGGAGATGCAAACTTAAAAACCACAGTGAAGACTTCCAGGTGAACCCGGTGGACTAAAATAAGATCACTCATTTTTCCTCCAGTAATTCCTTAGGAAATTAACTGAAAATAAAGGGTCATAGGTTCATGAAAGCAACCAATCAGGAAAGGCGTACAACACTCAGCAAATATTACTGAAGAAAACATGGAGAGGCAGTCCAGTGTGGCTCTAGCCCGGCCCCCACCTCTTGGAGGCCTAGTGAAGGGAGAAGGTGAGTGAACTCAATCCTGAGGATCTTCACGAATAGTCTCCACAATTTATATGGAGGATACTATAGTAAAAAGTCAGGAGCCTTCCTAAAAGCGAACCAAAAGCCACGACAGCTGATGTTCTACCCTGTCACTGTAGAGCCCTAGCAAAGGTTGGGGGGACTGCAGGATTTGCCATCATCCGGGGCATTGAGTAGGGTTTGGGGGAGTCAGCCGGCATCCATAGAAGTGGTGCTCCTCCCAACCTCCCCCCCCACCGCCGCCAGGAGGATGGGCCCTAGTGGACGGTGTGTGTGCTCATTTCCCCTAACTGCTATAGCAAATTACCACAAACTTAATGGCTTGAAACAAATTTATTATGTTACAGTTCTGGAGATCAGGAGTTTTGAGCTATTCGGAATGAACCAAAAAGAAACAAACAAGCCAAAAAAAACCAAAGGGGGTGGGGGGAAGAAAACAATTAGAGAGAAGGAAACAGAGGAGATAATCCAATATAAGGATAATTGCTATCTCGATTAGAAAACCCCCAAAATAAGACAGAGATAAAAGAGTTCTCAGAGAGCATTTTAAATGTCTCTAAAATAAATGAAAAATTGAATCTTCAGATTGAAAAGGCAAACCATACACACCAATAAAAATAATGCAGAATGACAAATAAGGGCATTTCTAGTTGATGAGAGAAGTCTTCAAGCAAACAGGCATAAAAGGAGACCTATATTTATTTATTTATTTATTAAAGATTTTTATTTATTTATTTGACAGACAGAGATCACAAGTAGGCAGAGAGACAGGCAGAGAGAGAGAGAGGAGGAAGCAGGCTCCCCACTTGAGCAGAGAGCTCGATGCGGGGCTCGATCCCAGGACCCTGAGATCATGACCTGAGCTGAAGGCAGAGGCTTTAACCCACTGAGCCACCCAGGTGCCCCAGGAGACCTATATTTATATACCCAACACACTTATCCAATTAGTTGTTTATATAAGGCTTAAGGACTGATAACTGTGAAGTCTAAAATATCACATAGTTGTTGAGGCTTCTGGAGCATCCATGTGGGGAAATAGAAGACTTCAGGGGTTGAAGTCACATGGTTTTTACCTTTGACAGTTTGAGAGAATTTTTAGGTTGGCAAGTTTTTGTAACTATGTAGTTATTTATACTTGGAGGGGGACAGCATGGCCTTATTAAGTGCATGTAGTATATGAATCTTCTAGGTAGGTATGGCTTTGGCCTACACAGATTCAGTTTAGCTTCAGCCTGGCTGGAACAAGGATTAGGTTATTGGGAACTACGTCATAGAGCTCCACGAAAATTTCACCTCAAAATAGGCAGAGCTTCACGGTACAGGTATTTTTGGCATTGGTTTATAGAACAATGTTCATTGCTTTTATTTGGTTTATCAGCAAAGCTAGCAACCATGACTTTAGACTATAAAGATAGTTCTACTTGGGCTACAAAGCACTAAGGTGTGAGTTTCTTGCGTGCCCAGTTAGGAAGAACCAGATAAGCCCCTTTGTGTTTGAGCTGTTGCTAGGGACAAGAGAAGTAGTGGTGAATGAATAAGGCTTTTAGAATTACGTAGTTTGTTCAGAGGCTCAGGTGCTCTCAAGTTGGCCCTGATTTTGTTTGATTTGTCAGCTGTGACCATGGCCTGAGATCTGTTTTTTTCTATAAAATTGTCTATCATTAAATTATATTCATGAACAAATCAAAAAGAATAGCAGCTTATATTATAAAGAGACTATGGTATCCTTCTTGGGTTCCAGAAGAGAAATTTCTTAATGAAATTATTACAAACATAAAAATGAAGGAGAAAATAGAAAAGGTGTATATCTAGAATATTGTCTTGGGAATAAACTATGCTTAGTAAATGAAGAAGGTATTGCTTGAAGGGACTAGATGTGGATGCAGGTTTTGTGGGGAGTGAAGATACATAAAAGTTGGGTGCCTCCTTTAAGAAAGAGACTATAACATTTTAAATGCAAAATTAATAACTCAAAGTTCTTAACTTTAAATGGAATCTAACTTATCAGTCTTTTCTTTGTGTTTTTTTTTTATATCCTGTTTTTTAAAAAATCCTTCCCAAATCCTAAGGTCATGAAGATACTCTTCTATATAATCTTCTTAGAGAATTCTAATTTTGTCTTTTATGTTAGATTTTTAATCATCTAGTAATGATTTTTCTGTATGGTGTCAGGTAGAAATCTAACTTCATTTTTCCTCATCTGGATAGGTAACTGTTTCAGTCCCATTTGTTTAAAAAGTCATTCTTTTTCCCCACTGCCCTGTGTGCCCTCTGTCAGTACTCACAAAGATCTGTTTCTGGGCTCTATATTCATTCCAGTGTTCTATTTCTTTATCCCTGAACAACTGTCACACTAACTTAATTACTTTAGCTTTATTATAAATCTTGATGCATGGTAGAGCAAGTTCTCCCAAGTAGTTCATTTTTAAGAGTACCTTTGATCTCCTGGGTATTTTGTATTTCCACATACCTTTTAGACCCAGTCTATTAAGTTCCATAAAAATTGCTGTTGGGAGTTTCATTGGTATTGCATTGAGTATGTTAATCATGTGGGCTAAATTGGCATATTTACAATATTAAGTCTTCTAAACCATGAATATTAAATATCTCTTGTTTATATAATGTGATGCCATAGTAGATAAAAACTAGTTTCTCTTTGGTATTTGCCAGATGATTTTTGACTTTTTTGTGGGGGGGGGGGCAACTGTTGATTATCTTTCAACAATTCTGGGAAAATTCTCAGCCTCATGGCTCTTCAAATACTGACTCTTCCCAATTCTCTTATTCCTCTCTGAAACTCCAATCATACATTCATTAGTCCTTCACAATCTAGCCTCTGTGGGTCTTTGCCTCCTTCATATTTTTCATCCTTTTATCTCCTTGAACTATACTCTGGAAATTTTCCTTGGCACTATATTCAAGTTCATTAGCTCTCTCTTGAACTCTGTCTAATCTTTTCTTTCATATCAAATTTAAAATGTTTACTTTTAATCATATTTTTATTTTCTAGCATTTCTATTTGACTCTCTTTTTTTTTCCCCTCAAGTCTTCTTGGTTGTTTTTATAGTCTCCTGTATATTTTCAAATCTTCTTTCTACCTCCTAAAGTGTGTTAAACATGTTTTTAATACATATTAAGAATGAATTTTGTATTTGTTGCTAACTCAATATCTGAAGTCTTTCTGGCTCTAATTATATTATGTATCGTTTCTGCTGGCTTTTTCTGATAACTTATTCTCTTGTGTCCTATGATTTTAACTATGACTTCATAAGTGGGAATTCTTTGAGACCGAGGCTAAACTTTTGTTTCTTCAGGAAGGATTTGTTCTTATTTATGCAGGTTGCTGGAGGATGATCTTTCCAGGCTCGGTTTATTTTTACTTCACAGTGATACTTATATTTATATTTTTGAAACAATCACAGATTTACAGAAAGTTGCAAGAATTATATAAAAAACTGCATCCCTGAACTCTTTGTAAGTAAGTTGCCAAGTGATGTTCCATCACTTCCAATTACCCTAGCATTGCCTACACACAAGGACATTGTTCCACGTAGACATGATACAACTATCAAAATCAGGAGGTTAACATTGATATATTACTATTACCTAATCATCAGACCCCATTCATGTCTCAGCAATTGTCCCAATATTTATAACAGAAAAAGCCAGTCTAGAATCATGTGTCACATCTAGTTATCACACTAATTCTTCAGCCTCCTTCAATTAGGAAGGGTTCCTCCATTTTTCTGGACTGTCTTAATGTTGACACTTTTAATCATGACAGACCAATTTACTTTATAGAATGTCCCATAACTTGGATTTGTATGATTCTTCCTTAGGACTAAACTGAGCAAGCACACAATAAACGAGGCAAGATTTTGAGACCGAGAGTAGAAAATAAGCTCAAGAATTAAAGTAAAAGCTGAGCCCCAGCCCAAAAGAATGGTTTTCTTTAGAAATAACTAATATTAATGAGATGATTTTTAAAAATTAAATGATGAGGGTGAGTAGGGGGAAGTTGAAGCAGTCATGTCCTATGGCTCACCCCGTAGGGCCAAATATCTTAAAAGGCAAGTCGGCTTCCACTTCCTCTTCACCCACTCACTTCAACTCCCACATTTCAAGAAGAAATTCCCCTTTAAAGGTCACCAGTGAACTTTTAATCATCAAATTCTAAGGTCACCAATGAACATTTAATCATCAGATTCTATAGCCTTACTCAGTATTCATTCTCCTTGACCTTCCTGCAGAAAGTGACACAATGGACCACTCCCTTCATTATTTTTTTTCTTAAACAGCTAGACTGAGCTATAACTCACATACCATATAATTCATTCAAATAAAGTATACAATCCAACGACTCTAAATATGTTCAGAGTTGTGCATGGATCATCACAATCCATTTAGAACACTTCATTACCCCCAAAGAAACCCCACTCTCTGTAGTTGTCAACCTTCAGTCCCTCCACCTGCCTCCAAGGGCTAAGCAACCATTATCTGCTTTCTGCCTCTATGGATTTGTCTATTTTAGACAGTTTATGTAAATAAAATTTCAAAGGTAGTCCTTTGTGACTGGCTTCTTTCACTTAGCATGTTTTCAAGTTTCATTCATATTGTAATGGGTAACAGCCCTTCATTCATTTTTATGGTTGAGCAATATGCCATCGTACAGATATACCACGTATGTTTATCCATTCATTAGTTGGTGAACATTTGAGTTGTTTTCCTTTTTGGCTATTGTGAATAATGGTGCTTCTCTTCATCTTAAAACTTTTCCTTCTTTTGGCTTTGACATCACTGTATGTCATAGTACTTTAATGGTTTTTCTGTTATCTTCTGAAGAAAGAAGGAAGGAAAGAAGAGAGAGGGAGAGAGAAAGAAAGAAAGGTAGGATTTATTTTTCTGTCTCAATCTCTGCTTGTCTCTCTCTCTCTCTTTGTTTTTAAAGATTTATTTATTTTTAGAGAGAGAGAGCACAAGTAGGGGGCAGGGAAGAGGGAGAGGGAGAAGAAGGAGGAGAGGAGCAGACTTCCAACTAGGCATACTGAGCCTGATGAGGGGTTCTATCTCACGACCCATGAGACCATGACCTGAGCCAAAATCAAGACCTGGACACTTAACAGACTGAGCCACCCAGGTGCCCCTCTGCTTATCTTTTTAACTGGAGGCAAACCATATCCAGTGATTTCAAGCCTGGATCTTTATTTTATTTTTACTTTTTAAAAAGATTTTACTTATTTATTTGTCAGAGAGAGAGACAGCACAAGCAGGGGAGCAGTGGGCAGAGAGAGAAGCAGGCTCCCTGCTGAGCAAAGAGCCCCATGCAGGACTTGATCCCAGGACACTCAGATCATGACCTGAGACAAAGGCAGATGCTGAACCAACTGAACCAACCAGGCATCCCCAAGCCTGGATTATTAGATCTTTTTTCATATGTTCCATTCCGACCAAAGCTACCATTTTCCGTCTTTCAAGGACCAAACAAAACCTTCCAAATCTTCACAGTTCATCTCAAATGCCACCAAAAACTTTCCCATAACCTTTCTAAACTAAATTTATGCATGCTTTGTTTTTGTTACTCTTACAACACATACCTTACATTATAAATATGTGTGTACTCACTGTCTTCCCTACCAAACTTAGTCTTCGAGGGCAGAAACTATCTCTTATCTTGTAGCACCTTGCTACACCTTACTATACCTTTGAGTAACTTGACTTACTCAAAGTAGGGCTGTATAAATATATATTTGAACCTACTTGAGGTAAATCATGTGAATGACTCAATGTTTCAAAAGAATATCTAGACAATTGGGGTAGAGCTATTTTGGGATTCTAAATTATTGAGAATCCAAAACTTCAGTTATTTTTAATTTGGGGCATGAGAAGATAATTATTGTCTTCTGACTAATTCCTATCATATATTTGTAAAGGTTTTATTTATTTATTTACTTGAGAGAAAGCATGAGTCAGGGAAGGAGCAGAGGGAGAGGGACAAGCAGACTCTACACTGAGTGTGGAACCCATTACAGGGCTTGATCCCAGGATCATGAAATTATGACCTAAGCTGAAATCAAGAGTCGATGCTCAAAAGACTGAGCCATGCAGGCACCCCTTTCTATCATATTTAATTTGAGACAATGACTCTTCTTTTTTAATATATTGTGACTCAATACTACCTCTAACTAAATATCTATGTATAGGTGGTAAATGGAGAGTGACTAACAAAAGTAATTGGTTCACTAGAGTTAGGGGCATCATAGTTTCCAAAACTGTACTAGATCAAAGCCTTTTGTAAAAAAACAAAAACAAAAACAGGGGTGCCTGCATAGCTCAGTGGGTTAAGCCTCTGCCTTCAGCTCAGGTCATGATTTCAGGGTCCTGGGATCGAGCCCTGTGTCAGGCTCTCTGCTCAGCAGGGAACCTGCTTCCCCCTCTCTCTCTCTGCCTGCCTCTCTGCCTACCTGTGATCTCTGTCTCTGTGTCAAATAAATAAATAAAATATTTTAAAAAATAAACAACAGCAAAACGATACAGCCATATTCAATGGCAATGTAAACTAAAGGAGTTCTGTTGTCCAGTGAATGGACCACCATGATGGTCACTTTTTGCCTGGGTTTGTGGCAGAGGAAGACTTTTGAGATTGATAGTAAAATAGTGAAAAGACATCATTAGTCATTCTCAAAAGACTGCTAACTCTACACCCTTTATGAAGCATTCTTGTCTATAAAATTTGGACGTGAACATAATCAAGCCTTTAGAGTCAACCACCAGATTACAGGAAATGCAGGAGAGAGGGGAACAAGTTAAATAACACCAATAGTGGGTAATGGGTATGTTGGGGTTTGTTAGCATTCTCCTTTTTCTTCTGTGTATGTTTGAAAATTTCCATAATAAAAAGATTTTTTAAAAATTCCTAATATGGGGTGCCTGGGTGGCTCAGTGGGTTAAAGCCTCTGCCTTCAGCTCAGGTCATGATCCCAGGGTTCTGGGATCGAGCCCCACACCGGGCTCTCTGCTTGGCGGGGAGCCTGCTTCCCCCTCTCTCTCTCTCTGCCTGCCTCTCTGCCTACTTGTGATCTCTGTCAAATACATAAATAATTTTTTTTAAAAATCTTAAAAAAAATTCCCAGTACAACAGATTTAGATTTAATGAAGATATGCCATGTACTTTCTCTAGGTGAGGCCCTGCCCTAGGTGTAACACTTTTATAAACTATACTTTATGTAATTCTCAGTATAATCCTGAGAGAGGTATTCCTCTCCCCATTTTATATATGAGGAAGCAGAGGCTCAGAGAGAGTAGAGAATGACAAGGCCTCACAGGGCTGGTAAACAGCAGAATCAGAAAGCCCATCCAGAGGCAGAGGGAGCAGACTCCCCACTGAGCAGGGAGCCTGACCTCGCACAGAGATTGATCTAGGACTCTGGGATCATCACGGGAGCCCAAGGCAGACATTTAACTGACTGAGCCACCCAAGCATCCCTAAGGGTATAAAATCTTAAAGAGAAGGTGAGAAAGTGTTAAGTATTCCTGATCAAACTGGAAGGCTACTTTGGGAGGAGAAAAAGGAGTGACAGCAATGCATTCTGGGAAAACAGGAAATCGAAGAAGATAGTTTTGGAGATCGCTGATACTGAACTGCACTGACTCCACCCCCCATTGCCCTGGTTGCACCTCCCTCTCCTTATGTTAATGACTTTTGGGGGGGGGGGGAGAAAATCCACTTGCAAATGAGGACAGGATGATTAGAGCTATTTGATTATACCCATCCCCACAGGAGCATGTCCTTCCACGCCAACTCCCGATGCCTCCAGGGCTGACTGATCTAAGAGATGTGAACCTAGTTTTCGTGCCCTGCCAGCACATGCTTAGCTTGCTCCCTCCACCCTCCCTCTCTTCTTTCTGCTCCAGTCTTTACTGACTTCTTCCTTGAAAAAGCCAAGTTACAGCTATTTTCAAGTTCAATGGTCAAAAATTTTCAAAGTAAACCCAGGGAAAATACTCTGATCAATCTTGGCATTTTCCGGCAGATCCACTTTCTGGGTTCCACCGTCAGTATAGAGGCACCTGGCAGGTCAATGACAAGTCACAGAGGGGGCTCTTGGGGGTGGCTTTACTTCTTTCTCGCTTACCTTCCCAGAGATCCAGCTGAATGCCCAAGAGGATTTTACAAGCTATCATACTTCAACCAGCAGTCTATGCAGGTCTCCAACTGCCAGGAACAATATCCCTGGGAAATTCTGGGGATTTACATAATACTAGTAAGAGACCACAGCTCCTATCTAGGGCTGGTGAAAATGACCACATATTAGAGGGCACTGCAGCCCAGAGCTGAACATCCAACCAACCATTTGGGTATGAACTGTCAGTTTGTTGCTGTGCGGATAAAAACAAATTAAGTGATCATAACCAACAAAACCAGTTGCCTTTGATGACAGCCATTGTAAAGATATGGCCTCAGTCCATCATACTTTCATCCATCATACACTGTGAAAAGAATTCTGAGGGGTGCCTGGGTAGCTCAGTAGTTAAGCGTCTGCCTTCGGCTCAGGTCATGATCCCAGGGTCTTGGGATCAAGCCCCGCATTGGGGTCCCTGCTCCACAGGAAATCTGCTTCTCCCTCTCCCACTTCCCCTGCTTGTGTTCCCTCTCTCACTGTGTCTCTCTCTGTCAAATTAATAAAAATCTTTAAAAAAAAAAAAAGAAAAGAAAAGAAAAGAATTCTGAATTTGGAAGCTAAAATACCTAGCATCAGGGCTCTACTTTATTACTGAGAGCCATTTAACCTTGAGCATGTAGCTTAACTTAGAATCAGGAAAGTTGGGGTGCCTGGGCGGCTCAGTGGGTTAAAGCCTCTGCCTTCTGCTCAGGTCATGATCCCAGGATCCTGGGATCGAGCCCGCATTGGGCTCCCTGCTCCGAGGGAAGCCTGCTTCTCCCTCTTCCTCTCCCGCTGCTGTACTCTCTCTCTCAAATAAATAAATAAAATCTTGAAAAAAAAAAAAGAATCAGGAAAGTTTTCCTAACTATAAAATAGATAGAAAATAATACTTTGCATTAGCTTAATGCAAGGATTGAGTAAGGTTGTGAATATGAATGATCCCAGCAGAAAGAAATTTTTCAATAGGGGAATTCTGAAAAAGCTGAAACAAAAATGTTAACAAAATGATTAAATTGCATGACAGCTCACGTAAGATATTATTGCCAACTACCTCTAGATAAATTTAGAGATGAGTCTAATATTTAGCAGGAAGAATGAGGCATAAATGAAGTGCAAGAAAAATTTTAGTTCTTTTTATTTTTGGCCTGTATTGTTTTTCTAAATATCTCTTGGATTTCACATTCTACAATATATACTTGACAACTGATAACGGTTAGTTGTCTTTCTTTAAGTGGTGAATGATATTATACAGTGAATACTATATGACCAACACCATATGTATTTAAAAACACATCATTACTCCTTTGGTATTTACAGTCATCTTTGGTGTCAAAATAGTACTCAGTAGTATAAATCATATATCATAAATCATAAATCATATAAGTCTCAGGATTATCTTTATTTCACCCATGTAAATTGAAAAAGCCAGGCTCTACTTCCCCAACAGTTGAGATCCTCTTTCCCCTAAACATGTCCTCCCATGCCTCCTACAGACCTCTAGGACTAAGCTTTCCTCTGAACCCAGATGCCCGTGAGCTAGAGGCAGCAGAAACCCAAGATTATAAGACTGGCACCATGACCTTCACACCTAGAGAGAAGGCAAGAAGACACCAGCTAGGAGGAGTGTGCTGTTGGCCACTAGACATCATTAGGAAGGAATGGGGACACCATGAAAACAGACTCTAAATTTCTAGGATCTGGATATAAGAAAGGAGAGAAAAAGACTGGGATCAAGGAGAGTGTTCAAGCATTTTGCTGTCCTTACTGACTGTGGTCATTTGGGCACATACAAGTAAGACAGTTCCTAAACCAAACTAAAATTAGAAACGTTTGCCTAAAAAGTCAAAAATGCTTTCCTGCCCTCCCATTCGCTCTGTCTGGTCTGGATAATTATAATAGTCTCCTGTTTTTCCAGCCTCTAAACCACCCCTTCCCCACCATCCTATTTCCATATCGCACCAGGGCTATCTTTCTAATTTGCTGTTCTTATGTCACCTCCTTGATGAAAACACCTTCCCTGGCTTAAAAACCAAGTGGATTAAAATTATAATAATCATTTATTGTCTCTTGGGTCACTATGGGTAGAAATTCAAGCAGAATATAGCATGGATGGTTTGTTACTGCTTACAATGTCTGAGACCCTGCCAGAAGACTCAGTGCCAAGAGTTATCTGAAAAATCCTGTTCATCTCACATCTGGGGACTAGCTGGGGCCAGGGGCCAGAATACCCACACTTGGCTTCTCCATTGGACCTGACCTTCCTCAAAAACTTGCTGACTTCCAAAGACAAGGGTCCAGAAAGAGAGGGAGAGAGGCAGGAGGAGAGGGAAAGAAGGAGGGAAGGCAGGTGGGGAAAGCCATATGGTCTTCCATGAACTAGCCTTAGAAGCAGCCTTGGAAGTCAGACAGCTTCACTCCTGCCATATCCTGTTGGTCAGGGGGCTTATTAAGGTAGCTCAGGCTCAAGGAGACAGAACCAAGACCTCACCTCTGGATGGAGGGCTGTAGATACTGTGGGATGGTATATATACTGATGAAGTCATTTTGAGAAATGGTATCACTTGAGAAATACACTGTGCTACATGGTAGACCCTTCACCTCCCACCTACCCTTTCAGGAACACTTCCTTCTACTCCTTGCCACTCACTCTACACTTTCCATACTGACCTTCTGTTTTGCTTAGTTTTTTTTTTTCTTTGAACATGGCAAACTTTTCCATGCCTCTGTACCCTTGTTTATGCTATTTCTTATATTTGGAATGTCCTTTCTTCTCCATGTTAACTCCCTAAGAAAAACCTTCCCACACTTCAAGTCCAAATTCAACTGTAGCATCTCTGTAAAGCCTCCATGTCTTAGCCCAGAGAAGGTTAAATATTCTGTTCCCTAGGAACATGGCATGTATATTAAACATATCTATGTATGTTAAACACATCTCTGTCTTACAGTATTATTTGGTTGACTTTTCATCCTCACCAAACTATGAGCAAGTCAAAGAAAAAGACCAAGCCCTCTTATTTATTGTTATTATTATTATTTGAATATTTCCCTGTTCTCTTCTGGTTGCCAAATACTCAACACAGTGCTTACTTAAAACAAGGTCCCCCACTCATTAAATGTGAGTTTCATGGCTGAAGAAAACTTTTTAAGGCAACCTTCGAAAAATTATCGTTTCAGGGGCAAGGTGGCTTCCTTGACCTTCTAGTGCAATTATTTTTTTTTTCTATTTCTACTGCTGCCTGAAATAATTTACTCTTTTAAGGCTTAGAGAGAGAAAGAGAGAAAAAGCTGGATAGTACAAGTGCCTGGTGAAAGCAAAACACCACCTCAGTCAAAGTAGGGCTGACGACAACAAAGCCATTTCTAGGTATCTAGAGAAGAGAAGGTTGAGAGCAAGGACTCACTGAGGCAGTGAAGAGGTGAGGACACTAACAAGTCGGGAAAGGGAGCAAAAAGGGGAGGCTATAAACACCAGCAACAAATTCTGCTGCAGTCACAGTTTTGTCTTCAGTCAGATCTTGTTCACTTTCAGCTGCTTCTGAACAACTAGAAGCTGGGGGCAAAAGTGTCATGTGTTTGGCCTAATCCCAGCACCTCCATGGGAAGGCAGCCTAGGAGTTCCTCTGTATCCTGCTCTTCTACTGCCTTCTCCAGCCACTGCTGCCCAAAAGTTCCCGTTGTTGTGGCTCCACAAGGCTGATGGGAGTGGGAGAGAGGCCCCTACCTGCCAGCATCACACACCCCCAGGAGTCCCAAGATGAACCTTAGATAAGGCTCTGGCATAGACACGTTGGTGACATGATCAGAAGGTCTGCAGTCTCATTCACAACTCTCCTACTTTTGGGTCCCTCCATTCTTGAATATGGCCTATCCTCATCTGTTGTAAAAGGTGGTGGGCTCTCTCACTGTTTCCCCAAACCACCTGAAGATAAGAATGTTCTGGGAGAGCTCCGGTTGTTAAACACACACACTCCTGGGCCCTTCTTTGATCCAGTGGGTCTGGGAGGACTCTGGGAGTCTATTATATTCATGAGTGATGAGGGGAGTTTAGGAAGGCTCAGACTAGATGACCTTAAGTTCTTTTGTTGGGTTTGAATGAATGGTCTACTTCTCTCACACCTGGTTATGCAATGAACCCTCCAAAGTCATAGCTTTGATAGCTTAGGCCACATCAAGGAGTTTGGACTTCATCCTGTAGGCACTGGGAAACACTATGGAGAAGAATAGCATGATCATCATTGAGATGTTGAAAGGCCCCTCCATCAACTGCGTGAAGGGTGGTACAAAACCAGAAGCAGTAAGGACACAATTATTAGAATAGCCCAGGCATTCTCTTCTCCTATCAGGGGCTCAGAGCATTCCCACTTCCCACATCCCAAAGGAACTGACCTGGTATCACTTAACTTTAACTGAAATTCATTCTTGTCAGTGTACACTTTTGCAGAGCTACCCCTGCTATTCAAGAGATGGGGAGGAGCAGGACCAATGCAGTAGCATACAGGTGGAGAGAAAGGACGGGACAAAGAGAATGGTAGTGAGCTAGAAAGTACAGAAGTTGGTGAGGAGAGGGTTAACACAGAGACCAGCCTATACCTTACAAGGTACTGTAGCCAGTGAGGTGGGAGTGACTCTTACCACCCTCTTAGCAACACTTCCAGGCATCTCACAACCCTTTCATCACCTTGCCTCCCCCTTCTGTGACCCTAGGAATTTCCCTCATATCTGGGAATCCTTTGATTCATGCATAGACCTTTTGAAACTTTTTCTGCTTTTGCCTGGCTATTTACAGTGTTGAATGGCAATAACTTACACATCATACTTCTCTAGAATTGCTACCATCTATCTAACCCAGGTAATATATCCTCATGTAAAGAGGCTTATGTTTGTGTGTGTGTGTGTGAGAGGGAGAGAGAGAGAGAGAGACAGACAGACAGAGAGAGAGAGACAAAGAAAGAAGTACTTTAGCTCCCTGTTCTACTAAATCGATTTCTTAGCTTATTGTCTAGGCTCTATCCTTACCATTGGTCTACAGGTATGTTATACTTGTCCAAAATTTGCTCCAGTCTTCCTGCCACCCTATCTGCACCATCTTGCTTCTGTGCCTTACCATGTAGGTACAGCACGGATGCCATCTTCTGGTTCCCATGGAGACATAACAACTTTCACTTCTGATCTCTGTAGCACTGCACACCTGTTAGAGCACCACTATGCTCCCTGCTGGCTCAGAGCTTTCATGTGAGGCAACGGTTATGTATCTTTATAGCCCTGAGTGCTGTAGGTATTTTTGTTGGATTATGAAGATGTAATGTAATAATCATATTTCACATATACCATAACTTGTTTAGCCCAACCATATCCTAATTCCCTATTCCACAGTTTTGGGAATTGTTTTGTAACTTAGAAAATTGGCATTGTTTTCCTTTGCAGTTTAAAAAAAATGGCTGATCTCCTAATACAAACTTTGACACTTTCTCATGAGGATATGCTCACACTTGTATAAACATTTCTACTGGAGGAAGCAGGGGACCTTTCAATGGCTAAAGTATAGTGAGTAAGGGAATATTCAGGAACAGAATTTAGGTTTCCTGAATCCTGATCCAGTGCGCTTTCCATACTGAAATAAGGTAAACAAAAAATTATCATGAAAATAAACACCAAAATCAAAAGTTTTGCACAGCAAAGGAAACCATCAATGAAACAACAATGCAACCTAACAAATGGGAGAAGATATTTGCAAATGATATATCCCAGAGGGGTTACTATCTAGAATACATAAAGAATTTATAAAACTCAACATCAAAAAAGCCCCCCAAATAATCTGATTTTGAAATGGGCAGAGGACTTGAATAGTCATTTTTCCAAAGAAGACATACAGATGGCCAACAGACAAATGTAAAGATGCTCAATATCACTAATCATCAAGGAAATTTAACAAAAACCACAGTGATATATCCCTGCATACCTACCAGAATGGTTAATATTAAAAAGACAAGAAATAACAAATGTTGACAAGAACATGGAGAATAGGGAACCCTTGGGCACTGTTGGTGGAAATGTAAATTGGTGCAACTACTGTGGAAAGCAGGATAGAGTTTCCTCAAAATATTAAAAATTGAACTACCGTATGATCCAGTAATTCCACTACTGGGTATTTATGCAGAGAAAATTCAAAAAGATATATGCATTCCTATGTTTATTGCAGTACTAATTATAATAGCCAAGATATGGAAACAACCCAAATGCCTATCAACAGAAAAATAGGTAAATAAAATAAATAGGTAAAGAATATGTAGTATGTATATGCAATGGAATATTACTCAGCCATAAAAAAGATGAGATATTGCCATTTGTGATAACATGGATGGATCTAGAAAGCATATAAAGTTAAGTGAAATAAATAAGGCAGAGAAAGACAAATATCATGTAATTTCACTTACATGTGGAATCTAAAAAACAAGAATAACCAAACAACAACAGCAACAAACCAGCAGACTCAAATACAAAGAACAAACTGGTGGTTGCTGGAGGGGAATCTGGGTGGGGGGGAGGTGAAATAGGTGATGGGGATCAAGAGGTAAAAACTTCCAGTTATAAAATAAATAAGTAATGGAGACAAGAAGTACAGCGTGGGGAATATAGAAAAAAAATTATCATGAGATAGAGAAAACCTCAGTAACAGTGATTCAACCTGTTGGCAATGTATGAAAAATGCTTATAACTAAAAAGGCAATTAACATATTCAGTTCAAATTCAGACAATGTTTCTGGAAATACGTTATATGCCTTTTCAGAGAAAAGTTTAAAAATATGGAAGGGAAGTATTACAGTATAGTCAACAAAAGAAAACAGTTGCCAACTAGCAGAAGGTCTCTGAGCAGTCATAAGGAATCAGAACACAAAGAAACATCAATCTCTTAAGCCCCTGGAGAAAAGCAGCTCCTTATAATGTGGGCCAACCCCTAATATGTATGGGGTCCAGAAAAGGGGTCAAGTGGAGACCCAAATACCATATATTTAAATATTTTATAATTTTTAACTAAGCCTAGAAATTGTTAAATATATTATTCTTTTCTGTCTTAACAAGTAGAACTTAATGATGGCAACATTTTTAAATATGTAAAGCTATACTTTTTATTTGACTGAAAGCAAAATATCAAGGCTCCTGAATTTCATTATCAGAAACTCTCTAGATCCATCCATGTGTTACAAATGGCAAGATCTCATTCTTTTTATGGCTGAGTAATATACACACCACATATTCTTTATCCCTTCATCTATTAATAGACAGTTGGGTTGTTTCCATCTCTTGGCTATTATAATTAATTCTGCAGTAAACATAGACATATTGTATCTGTATTAGTGTTCTGTTGACATGCCAGCAATGTGTAGGTAACTAATGAAATAGAGACTAGCATGGTTTGTAATTATATATATATATATTCCACAGAACACAAAATGCAGCTTTTGCCATTTGTTTCATCAAAATCACTGTATTGTTATAAGAAAGATTTTCAAATAATTTGATGATATTGATAGCAATAATTTAAAGTTTCTTTTAGAAGAAGGAGGAGCAAGATGGCGGAGAAGTAGCAGCTGAGACGACATCAGGTAGCAGGAGATCAGCTAGATAGCTTATCAAAACATTGCGAACACCTACAAATCCAATGGGAGATGGAAGAGAGGAAGAACAGCAATTCTGGAAACAGGAAATCGACCACTTTCTGAAAGGTAGGACCGGCAGAGAAGTGAATCGAAAGCGACGGGAGGATAGACCGCGGGGGAGGGGCCGGCTCCCGGCAAGCGGCGGAACAGCGGAGCACTAAATCGGGACTTTTAAAAGTCTGCTCCACGGAGGGACATCGCTCCAGAGGCTAAACCGGGGTGAAGCCCACGCGGGGTCAGCGTGGCCCCAGGTCCCGGAGGGTCACAGAAGGGTGTCTGAGTGTCGCAGAGCTAGCAGGTATCGGAGTGGGAAGCCGGCTACAGAGACAGAGCCGAGGAGTGAGCTCTCAGCTCGGGGTTACCTTGAACCGGTCGCAGGCTGGGTGAGCTCGGAGTGCGGCCAGAGGCGAGGGAGATGGGAGTAGCCAGGGCTTTTCTCTGAGGAGTGGAGCCCCGAATCTCAGCTCTTCCGGGCCGGAGACTAGGAGGCCGCCATTTTCATTCCCGTCCTCCGGACTCTACGGAAAGCGCTCAGGGAACAAAAGCTCCCGAAAGCGAAACCGAGTGGATTACTCAGCCCCGCCCCTGGTAAGGGCGGTGCAGCTCTGCCTCGGGCAAAGACACTTCAGAATCACTACAACAGGCCCCTCCCCCAGAAGATCAAAAGAATTCCAGCCAAGACCAAGTTCACTTAACAAGGAGAGCAGCGGAACTCCAGAGGAGGAGAAAGCAATGCGCGGAATTCATGGCTTTCTCCCCATGATTCTTTAGTCTTGCAGTTAATTCAATTTTTTCTTTAAAGGGCATTTTCCTAGGGTCTTTGCCACCTTTTAGTATTTTATTTGCTCCTTCATATAATCTTATCTGGAAAAAATGACAAGGCGGAAAAACTCACCACAAAAAAAAGAACAAGAGGCAGCACCGAGGCTAGGGACCTAATCAATACAGACATTGGTAATAAAAAGATTGGGATCATTCCTTGCATATTTTCAGACCACAATGCTCTGAAGCTAGAACTCAATCACAAGAGGAAATTTGGAAAGAACCCAAATACATGGAGGCTAAACAGCATTCTTCTAAAGAATGAATGGGTCAACCAGGAAATTAAAGAAGAATTGAAAAAATTCGTGGAAACAAATGATAATGAAAACACAAC
>PISX010020896.1:0-34804 GCA_004024625.1 Mellivora capensis | reverse complement strand
GTTGAGGGAGGGTTCTGTCTAGTCCTAGTTTGTTGTGTGTTTATCACGTTTGACCGTTGGATTTTGTGAAGGGCTTCTTATGTGTCTGCTGAAATGATCGTACTGCTTTGTCATTTATTAATATGATGTATTACATTGGTTGATTATTGTATGTTGATCTCATCTTGGATTCCTTGGAAAAATCCATTCGTTGGTGGTTTATACTCCTTTTCACATGTTACCGACTTCTGCTTGCCAGTATTCTGTTGAGGATTTTTGCATCTATAGTTGTCATAAGAGTTAGTGATCTTTTCATGTGATGTTAGCTCATTTTTAACAGACGAAGTAGTCTATTATATGAATGCATTGCTCTATTGAGGGATATTTAAACTGCTTTTTTCTTGTAATAAGCAGTGCTAAAATAAATATCCTTTCACATGCTTATATACATATTCATTTTATTTCTTTAGACTTTTAAATATATGGCTGTTTAGTCGAAGTGTATGATCATTTCAAATGTTAATATTTCCAGATTACTTTCTAAAAATGTTATAGTAATTTATATTTTCCCAGAGAGATATGTGATTATTTCCCCATAATTTCTCCTGTGTATGATTACCTTTTAATTTTTCCCCCGTGTCAAATATTTCTCATTACTTCAATTTTAATTTTCCTTACATGTACCAAGGTTGAACATTATTCCCTATGGTAGTTGCTATTTACAATTCTTCTATAAGCTGCCCCTTTATGTGCCTTGTCTTTTTAAAATTGGGTTGTTCTTGTATAATGGATAGGACTTTTTGTACATTAGGGATATTAAACCTTTATCAGTGATGTTTTGCAATTATTTTCTCTATTTTTTTTAAGATTTTATTCATTTATTTGACAGACAGAGATCACAAGTAGGCAGAGAGGCAGGCAGAGAGAGAGAGGAGGAAGCAGGCTCCCCGCTGAGCAGAGAGCCCGACGCGGGGCTCAATCCCAGGACCCTGGGATCACAACCCGAGCAGAAGGCAGAGGCTTTAACCCACTGAGCCACCCAGGTGCCCATATTTCCTCTATTTTTTTAAGTTAAATGTATTGATCTTTTCCTTTCTAGACTGTATATTTCTTTTTACAATCACCACCTCATGCATCCCAAAGTTATACAAATATTGTATATGTTTTTTAAAAATATTAAATTTCCTATTGTCTAACAGACAGCGACAAATCCCTTTTAATTAAACAAGCTGAATACATCAATCCAGAAAGATGCTTAGAAGGTGCTCTGTGACAAAACTGCCTTGAGGACAGAGGGAAAGAAATACTAGTGCTTGGTTTGGAAGGGCTCGACATTGTGGCAAGGCTGAAGACCTCCAGAAGGCAGGCACATGGGTGAACTGGTCCATGTCCTGGAGGTCTGGAGCCGTGTGGAGAAACCTAGCAGGAATTCATAGGATGCCTCAGAAGACTCCCTTTGGCCTTCTAACACTGCTTCCAAACAGCTAAGCCATGTGAACTCTTGAGCTGAAGTCATGATGAGATAATGTGTGTTGTGTTAATCTGTAAAACAAAATGACCTTCAGAACCCATTCCTGTACTCCCTTTCTCTTTACACCTTGAGTACCATGTTTACTCTTTTCTTTGCTGTTTTTCAGTTCCTACCTGCTGTGTGGTAGCATCTGAAATAAGCTTTGTAGGAACCTAGTGTGTTCCCAGAGCAGCAGCACTATGGCCGGGTGGGGGAGGGGGGCTGGGGGGGGGTTGGCGGTTGGGCGACCGCCCTGACTGGCAGTTTTGTAATCCAAGTTCCAGAAGTTTATAGTGCGTGCTGCCAGTGTTCTCAGCGCTGGAGGCTGCACGCATGTGGATGAACGTGCATATGTTCTCTCCTTTCAACCTTCAAGGAACTGCAGTTAGGACAGAAGCCCATCTGCCTCAGAAGAGTGCAGTCTTCAAAGAATCATAAAATTAGGACTCGAGACTCTGTCCAAGTTCCCTTACATTAGAGGAAACCAAGGCTCAGAGGCCAGAGTTCTCACTCTTCATTTCAGGGGAGCCCGTTTGTTTTTTACAAGGACAACCATGTCACACATGTGACTGTTGGATGAGTATACCCAGTTCCTTTCCTTTTATGGGGAGGGGCAGCATGGCTGTAAAGGGATGGACTAAAGCCTGAAGGTCAAAGCTACAGCTGCTGGTTCTTTAATATTTATTTAAATCTTATTTTAACATCACATTTATGAGATAGAGTTGAATGCTAGTACCATTGTTGTTCACATCTTTTAAAGATTTTATTTATTTATTTGAGAGAGACAGAGGTGGCGACTGAGATAGTGAGAGAGAGAGAGAGAGAGAGAGAGAGAGAAGCAGGTTCCCCACTGAGCAAGAAGCCTGATGTGGGGCTCGATCCCAGGACTCTTGGGATCATGACCTGAGCCCAAGGCATACACTTAGCTCAGCCTGTTCACATATTTAAATATAACAACAGAAGAGATCTTGAAGGGTCCTTAACAGGCTGTATACCATGCGGTCAGAGTAAACTAGCCTCAGAGATCAGCCAGAGCTAGATGTGAATCCTCCATCAACACTCACTTCTATCTTGTGTTTTAAGAGGGTAGCTGTACTCACCTCAAGGTGTTGTTATGACTCCTAAGTAAAATAATTCATGTCAGGTGCTTGACATGCTGCAAGGGCTCATTAATAAATGCTCAAACTTAGCCCCTTTTGATTTTGATTAAAAAAAAGTCTATAGCTTTCCTAAGTTCAGTGTATACTGCTTAAAAAGTAAACAGATCTCCAAACATGTAACAGCAAAAGGCCAACTGCTTGATTTTCTAGCATAAAAATCTTTGCGGTTGTGCATTTTATACTTTGAACATTCTACTCTAAATAGGCACCTTTTGCAATATGAAATAGGTTTTAAGTGCTTTCCTTTTTGGAGATGTTCTGGTCCTTGGCATAAAAAACTCAAGGACAATTAGCTTAAATGCAAAGGGTCATAAGGAAACTGTAAAAGGGGTCGGTGAACCTAAGAACAGAATAAACCAGGCCCTAGTTAAGGCCTAATGGCCAGTTTCTACTCTTCTCTTGTGAGCTTCATCGTTCTCTCTCATGGAACACTGGTTTTCTCTATATCAAGAAAAACAACTGCTCAAGATTGTCCTCTTCAAGTTCGAGCCATTTGAGCAAGACTCCCTTGAGTCATAATTCCAACGGCTGGGAGCCATCCCTAGAATACCGTTGTGACGTCTGAGCAAGTGGTTTTAGAAGAACACAGCGACTTGCAGAGAATAAAGCAGAAGGGGTTGGGGGTGAGAGGGGATATTCCTGCTCGCAGCCCCAGGAGGGAGTGGCAGACAGACCACAGAGGCCTGCCATACTTCCGTTCTCTTCCCCGTGCCCACTGAAACCAAAATGCTTCATCTTAGCTCAGGTTCTGTGAAAATAACATCACAGAACCTTCAGGGTTTGGGCAAAAGCATCTTGACTTTAGGTAAGCCGATTTTCACTTATGCAAATATTCCCAAGTACTGACATGAAAACACGCACAGTAGGACAGGAAGGTCTGGGCAGGTTACTGAGGCTGGTGCAGGGACCAGCTAGGTAAACTTTCTCATTCAGTTCAGCTTCCAGTTGCGTGTGGATCCTGATTTTTATCCTTTTTTTATCTCCTAGAGCAGAACTCTTTGCATGAAGATAAAAGCGTGTATTTGCAGACGCCACCGTAGAAATATGTCACATGGCATAGATCGAGGCTATGTGGGAGGCAGCAACCTGTGGTACATCATTCTCAGACTTCATTCATTTGCTTATCGTTCCGATGATTTCCACCATATCTCGGTAGCACCTGCACTATTATTTACTTATACTTCTTTCCTAAACTTAAATACCACTTTAGTCTTATCTGTTTTCTTTGAGATGCAGGATATAATTTTTCATAGTACATTCGACGAAAACTACATAATCTAAAGATGTGAAACTATGTACCCTTTACAGTTATCTTGTATACCTCCCCACTTTGGGAAACAATGCTATAGTGGAAAATCAAAAGCATTCAGTATCTCATATACTCAAGAAACTTCATTAATGAGAATTGAACATGTTTCTCGTATAACTTATTTGAATAGAAAACAAAAAATCTATGCCTTCAGTCCTGGGGAGGCGGGGGTAGGTGGGGAAACAACTAAGAAGCTTCCTTTATTTAGCCTTTGACTCAGAAAAGGGGAAGAACATTTATTTCTTCAACATGGTTTTGTTAACCATAAAATTAATTTTTGTTACATAGTACATAAATGCATTTTTCATCGAAAAGGCCGAGATATTAGAGTTAAGGCTAAAATCCTCTTTGATCCTCCCCTCCCCACTTTGTATTTGGGCAAATCTGAGTTAGGAATTCAGACGGTATCCTTCCAGACTTCCTTCTCTGCAGCTGGCCGCTGGAATCTCTGTTCCACTTGGTGTCCATTCACGCTGCTCCCAGATTTCCTTCAATGTCTTGAACCGGTAAGTCTTCCAGTCTTTAAGGGGCGTTGTAGGCTGGAGGACACCTTCCATCTGCAGCAAGTTTACAATTCCGCCTCGCCTTCATTCCCTGCTTGTGCCAGTTCTTGTGATCAGGCAGAAGTGAGGCTGGGGACTTCTTGGGTCCCTCCCGGGTGCGCTCAGAGTACATGCACATGGCCTTCTAGACCCTGAAGGCTATGTCACAAGCTTTAACTGCCCCCCACGGCTATCTTACTCCCCAGGTCTTGACGTTTTTGACGAGGCTCTCAATTACCCCAACTGGTACTGCAGCCTCGAGCAGCAACAGTGTCACACGATGGCACTGATGAGTTTCCCACAAAGGTTTTTCCTAGAGTGAGCTCTGAGTCAGGTTAAGTAGTGACAGTGCTCCGGGAGGAGAGATATTGAGGAGCTGCAAACCCAGTATGCTCCCCCTGGTGGCTGCAGGGCTGACTGTCAAGGCCACTATGGAGCTCGGGAGAAGGGGAAGGGATTGAGGTAAAACACCACGAAACCTGCTCTGCTTATCAAGGTTCCAATCGTTACAAGGCTTTATTGAGTTTATTTCCACACTTCTGAAAAAGATGATGTTGGCATTTTTCTTTTTGTTACTGTTTTTGTTGCTTTTATGAAGTGGCTTTACAGACGTTCTCCATCAAATTCTTGAAGTCTTGCCATCCATTCACCCACTTTTGACAGAGATGGTCAAGGTGATGCTTTTCCATTAAAGTCGTCATCCATATTCATGCCAAGAATTGTGTGTGTGCGAAATGTGGTCAGCTGCACAGCAAGTGCCCCAGTCACAACGACAGCCATTACAGACCTCTGTTGAGCATCATCATTCCAGACCAAAACCTAGAGTTGCCAGGTCTTTCAAATTTAAAAGAATGTCGAATTCCATTATTTTGTGTGAAATTTCCACATTTTAAATTATAAATCATTGACAACCGCTTCAATTAAAATACTGCACAAAAATAACACACCCGTGGTGAGAAGATTGGTTTGGAGTGGCGAGTCTTATGGAACACATCACTACTATGCGGACTTTTCCGACCAAATTAGTCTACTGAGTTCAAGTCAACACACCTTTTTTTTCCCCCCTAGCTTCTATAATGTGCCAGATAATGGGGGCTCTATGCTGCAGAATTGAAGGAGACTTGCTTTCCCAAGCATGTATTCCCTCCCTCCAGTCTAGCAGTAGAGGCGGGAACTTTTTTGGGGGTCACCATTCTGAATAAAGGGTTCCCATACATGGATCTAATTGCTAGTTTTAATCAGCACAGCGCAAGATATCCTGAGAAGTTTGTTTAAAAGGGTCATTTGCAGTCCCTGTTTTGGGGTACCTGTGGGGGGGAGTTATGCAAACTGGGGGTAGGAGAAAGATAAAGTTACATAAACCCTTTTGGGGCAAAGGGTCAGACAGCCAACCTCTAACCTGCATGAAAATCACCGTGGGGGTGGAATTTCATGGATTTTTTCTTTCTTAGTTTATTAGCTTCTATGGGAGAACTTATCTTCTGGTAGCTTTTGAGATAGGCTGTCTGGGAGGCAAATTTGTGAGCTCTCACATTTCTTAAAACATCTTAATGATACTTCACACTTGGCCAAGAGTAAGCAGGTGGGAAATCTTTTTCTTTCCTGTCTTGACCTACTTGCCTCACTGATTTCTAGCTTGCAGTTTGCTGAGAAATGTAAAGCTAGTCTGATTTCTAATTCTATGTGACCAGTTTTTTATTTTGAGGAACTTCTCTTGGTCCTGGTATTTTGAGATTTCAAGGTGGTGTGCCTTGGTAGAGGTCCATTTCCATCGTTCGGGTACCCTCCCACCCTTTCATTCTGGAAACACACGTTTCCTGATTTGTTCTCCATTTTCTCTCTTCTCTCTCAAGCTCCTATTACTTGGATAGTGAATGTCCTGGTCTGATCCTCATCTTTCCTCTTTTCATTTCTGTTTTCCTATTTTGGCAGTTATTTTTTTAATTCTAACTTCTAACCCGTCTACTGAATTTTTAATTTCTGGGAATATTTCCATGTTCTTCAAGCATTCTTTTTTCTTTTTTTTAAGATTTTATTTATTTATTTGAGAGAGAGCATAAGCGAGAAGGTCAGAGGGAGAAGCAGACTCCCCGCGGAGCTGGGAGCCCAATGCGGGACTTGAGATCCCGGGACTCCAGGATCATGACCTGAGCCGAAGGCAGTCGTCCAACCAATTGAGCCACCCAGGCGTCCCTCAAGCATTCTTTTTTCAATAGCAATGTATCCTCAGTCTAAAGATGACTCATTTTTTCTCATCTCTCTGGAGATAACGATTGTTTTCTGAAGATGCTCCTCCCTCAGTCCCTGATTCTTCCAAGTTATCGGCCTTGGGCTTTCCATTCGTGTTCACCAGAGGTCAGGTCGCTCTTCATTAAGCTGGAGGACGGGATTAGTGAGGGAGAGGTTCACTTTAGGGCAGTGGTTCTCAATCTTGGTTGCGGAGTGGAGTCATCTGGGGGGCTTTTAGAAAACACTGATACTCCAGAAATGCTCATTTTATTGGTTTAGAGTATGATCTGCCGGTAGGGGGTTTTGAAAAGCTCCCCCGGTGATAATCCAGAACAGCGCAGGCCGAGAAGAGCCACCCAAGGGCGCTCCGCTGAAGCACTTCATCGAAGATTTTCAGATCATTCTTTTCGGCCCATGAGGCTCTCTAGGTAAGACTCTTCATATTCTCCTGTATGCCTATGTTTACCGAATCCCATTTTTAATATGGTACCTTGACGGTCAACTGTGGATTGTGTCTTCAAGTTTAGGGTCTTTCTGTTACCTTCTGAGGATAAACTCAATAGGATTCTGCGGGGTTGCAGCTGTCCAGTGGAAAACAAAACAGGGAGGAATTTATGGATCAAACGGCGTTTTAAACAGCTTTCAACTAGTGGTATTTTAGGCTCCTTTCCCCCTTCCCCATCACTTCAAAAGGACATGTTTCTGTCAATTTTTGAGCCTTCAGGGTATTCTGCACATACAGCGAGGTGGGGCTCATTTCTCCCCCTGTGAAATTAGAATTCAGCTTTCTTCAGTTAGGTTTCCAAAATTCTGGTGCCAGCAAGCTCTCTCCCTGTTCTTCCCAGTCTTAAAAAAACCAAATCCTTTACTGTATCTTAGGGGAATTTTAGGAGCATTCAAAATTTGATGTGTTCAGTTGGTCACTTTTACCCTTAAGAACAGCTCATCCTTCTTTGAAACACAGTTTCTCCATACACTTTTCCCCCCCAGAAATAGAAAAATAGGGATTCCTAGCAAAACAACCTAAACCAAATGAAGCCATGGCCCTAGCAGGGTCACTGTGCTTTATTGCTGCTGTTGTTGTTGAACGAGACCCAGAGCAAGGAAGAAGGCAGGCCAAACCGTGGGAAGTAGCGGTGGGGAGGGAACGTGCTAGATCTCGGTATCCAGAGGTAGACCTGGGCTCCTAAGGTTTGGCATTTGGATATTTGGATAGTATGTTAGGAACGCAGGCTCTGACAAAAAATAAATGGCAGCTATAGGGCCACAGTCATATTTTAGTTGTCCTGTAAAGGGAAATCTGAATTTTGTTAGCTTCTTTGGAAATATGAGCATGTATGACTGTGGCCTGCGATCTTGCAGGACCCCAATCAGCTGGAGCTGGGTTGTAACTGCTCCCTTGGGTGGCACAGGAAGCCTCAGCTGCCTGGCCTCCAAAGGCATTTGAATTTGCAACTTTGGGGATGTGGTTCAAGTTTTTAGAAAGGAATAACAACAGCAACAACAACAAAAAGCAAGTCCTATTCTTGGCAGAAAAGCCTTACTTAAGTCAGAAAGAATTAAAACATTTATTGGGCATAAATATATTACATATACACTACAGATACAGTTAGGTATTACATATAGCATAGTATTTGCAAAATCTATACATTAAAATTGATATGGCAGTTTTAATACAATGTATATGAAATAGTCTAAAATTTACAATACAGGAAAACATATGATTATTTTTTTTTTCTCCTAGAGTTGAAAAGCTTGGAATGTATGTCCAACAGTGAGGTAAAACATTTTGTCTTTCAATTTAAAGAACTGTGCAAGGATAACATTCAGACACATTCAATTAGGGCACTTTTCAATTTTGACAGGAATACTGAATGACTGTAGCCAACGAAACAGTTAGAAAATGCCAACATTTCAAGTTGATAAGAACAAGATAGGTAATATGAAAAAAAAATATTTTAAAAAAGTGTTGAGACCATTTCTTTGAGGACAAAGGGAAGTTTGCTTCACATGACTGGAATTTCTTGTGCCGGGGATGAGAGTCTGACAGAGCGTCGGAAGCCAGCCGCTCACCCATTCCTACGTATTGCAAAAGGGCAAAGAAGGAAGTTTAATATAACACTTTATTTTATTGTTCGTGTGTAACGGCAATGTCTACAGAGCTATATATCAATGTCACATATGCATATTTGTGACAGAGAACTGTGCCAGATGGAGTAATCATTTTTTGACCGAAGGGATGATAGTGAATACCCAATCACGGAAAACAATAAAATAAAGTGCAGTCAGCTGGTCTGTGACACACTTCAGCTTTGTGGTGGTTCAACAAGATGAAAATCTCAAAAAGAGAAAGTACTCATCGCAATCTGGGCCCAAGGCCATTATTTCATGTAAAACGTTTCAAACCATTCCGAGAATTTCTTTATAGCAGCAGTTCTGAAGTGTTTCCAAAAAGGACCGATTCCCCCCGTGCTGTTCAACGTGGATTTTGTACTCTGTTGAATCTTCATTGCTTTTAAAAAAAAAAAAAAAAAAAAGCCTCCCCACCCACCCCCGCAAAACAAAACAAAACAAAAACACCCACCTGAGGTGGTCTCAGAAAATGCAGATGCAATGTTATAGTGGGTAGCAATACACAAATAAGTAGAGGGCTGAGTTTTGGAAGGCCAGAACTTTGGCAAAAATATATTTACCTTGATGCCATCACTTTGCAAGGCTAATTCAACTAATTATTATAGTCAGTAACAAAATACAAAACTCTCTAGTACTTACTACATCAATATAGGCACACAGAATAATTCATTGATCGTAGCGCTTTCTTTCAAGAGATGATTATGGTTTTTTGGGTACATGTAAACGTTTCAATCACTGATAATGGATTTTTTTTTTTTTTTGGCATTTAATGCACTAGATGCTCTTATCTTTTAAAAACAAAAGAAAATGTCAGAAGATTCATAATACTACAGATGTTGCCAAGGAACAAGACTGACCTAAAATTACAAAGTATAAAACACACACACACAAAATAACATGCTACAAGGGAAAATTAGTATATAAGTACATTTAAAAAAATTTTACAATAAATAAAGATTGCACTGTAATTGGCATTTAAAGTACTGTATGCAGAATATAGTATAAATAAACCAAAAACAAAATAATGTTGGTTTCCCCATGACTTTGGTATGGGAATATCATAAGCTAGTACAGCATACTGCATCTTAAGACAACACAGACCAAGCACAGAATTGCTATGATCAAGAAAAACCAAGTAGCAAAAATATACAAAAACAGAAGCAGGGGGATACACTGTGTCTGTTGCACCCTTTTGGAATATATTTGCACCTCCAACTCTTAAATGTCCCTGAGGTACGCGAACATTATGGACTTCATATAAATAATCCAATGACTTTGGGTTAAAACTGATTATCTCATGACTCAGAATAAACATGCAAGAGTAACACTTTGCACTCCAATAGCACCTGTTGATCAAGGATCTCAAAGCACTTACAAACATTAGAATCCCCATTTTATTTTATTTCATTTTATTATTTAATGCACTGGAAACTGAGGCACAGAGAGGTAAAGTGACATGTTCAGGTCACGCAGCAAGTTAGTGACAGATCCAGGGAGAGTATCGAGGGCTTCTTCACCCCCAAACACCCTGTGTTTACCACCATCTATCATTCCCTCTCCACACATGGCCAGGTCAACCCCACAAAAATAGGAACTACAAGTTTAGATGACTCTCTTTTGGGTTTTATCAGGTTTTTATCCGCTGTTAGATGAATATGATGTGCACTGAATTAAGGTACTGAAATTCAATCACTTCACTGATACCTCAAAGAACAGCCTTACGGCAAATCTTTCCAAAACAATGAGCTGACGTGTAAGAAGACTGCTCACAATTAGTGTAAATCATGGACAAGGGGCAGAGGCACTAAACTGTCACCAGTTCTCGTCATATAACTCTGGTCAAACATAACAGAATATAATAACTCTAGTGATTAGATTAGAAGTAGTTATACACAAAGACAAACAAACAAGTTAAAGCAGCTTTTAAAACAGCTGAACAAGGAAACAACTAACTATTGCACAATGCCCTCTTAAAGTTACGGCTATGAATTGCTGGGGTAAAATCTACAATGTTCCATAATTTATAGGTGCATTTTGGTTACTTGATTTCTTAGACAGGCAGCTCATAGTGTTAAAATCATAAGAAACAGAGATTATTAAAACATTTCAGATTAAAGTACACATTTTGATTTAAATGAGCTAAACAGTTAAATAACTGAGTGACAAAATGGTTGTTTAGGGCAGCCTTATTTGAGTGAACACATCTTCCATATGTTGCTGTTGCGGTTGTAGCTGTGTGGTAAGACTCCGGTGACACTGAAATCCTAGACCTGTAAGTACACACACTGTGATTCACGTTCACAGAGACGGATGATCAAAGAAGTGGCTGGTGAATATAAATTACTAAACCGTAACATGGAAAAAAAAAAAAAAAATCAAAGGCTTGCAAAAGACATCAGTGAAAACAGAATAAAGGCAAATCTGAAAATTTAAAAGAAAACATAAGAAAGCTAGCTTTTGGTATCTGGTTTGCTTTTCTTCTTTTTTTTCCTTAAAAAAAAAAATCCAGTTTAATCTCTTCCTAGTTTTGCATTTCAAAAAGGTGCACCAAAACACTGATTTTTTTTTTCCTAGCTAAATCTGTAAAACAAGTATATAAATCAAAGAACAGAAGGGCGTAAAAAGGGGAATATCTGAATAAATGTATGTATTAAAATGTGTAGCATTAATTAAATTCATACCTCTAGTTTTGTTGGGTTTGTTTACTTCATTAAGAAGTACTGTAATATAAAGGCAAATAAAATGGACAAAGTCGCAAAGCCAACCACAATGAGGGCTGCAAACTGTTCATCAGTAGGCATCATGCTCTTCATGTTGGGATCGTCTAGGCTCCCCGTGTCCCCTGGCAGCATGACCTCACTTCGTTGTAACACAAAGGCCGCAGAGGGGCTGAAAGCTCCGCTGAGCTCTTGAGCAGTGTCTGCGCAGCGGCGGCACACACACACACGGAAGCGGTAGTCTGTGTTGGTCTGGAGGCCGGAGATGTGGAATGTTGCTTCTTCTCCCTTGTATACCTTCAAGGACGGACAGAGAAGTCCTGGTCAATTACTCTGGAACAACAATAATCTGATAATCCAGGTCCGTCAGGCCCCCAGTGTCTACTCCAGGATGACCAGCATGACCAAAATGGGGTAGAAAGCTATTCCTCCTCATCGGTATTTCTTTCAACAACAAAAGATGGGTATTCATTCCAGCCCAGCCCGAGCAAACAGAATACAAAATCCAGTGAATGGAACTGCAGCTGACCGAAGTAATACATAGTGTCTAACGAAATTTTAAGAGATTTGGCTAGTAAGTGGTTAGAACAAGAAAGTAAAATTAACTGTCTCTTTCCTGGATGAGCGGCACTGAGTTAGCATCTATAAAGTGCTTAAAACAGGCCTGGTACATGGCCAGTGCACAATGCATGATCTAGAATCTTAAAACAACTCCAACTGTATTACTAAAGCACAGCAATTAAGTGATAGGTGTTAGCATTTTCAACCTGGCTACAGGCTAACCCGGTAAAGCTGTCAGTTTTGCCCATTAATACAAATGCCCTAAAATATAAAAAGTATCTCCAGTGATCTCTACTTGCCAGCTGTAGAGTTAGTGGGAATCTACCAATGCTGAGTGTTTGTAAAGTCTGGTGTGTAAACTTCTACCAAAAAATAGGACATTCTGCCAGTGAACACAGGTGCATTGGCCATGCACTTAGTGTTGGGCAAACAAAGACAGCAGAAGGATCTCCCAGTTTACAAAAGGGACTCAATTTCCATTGTTCACTTGATATTTAGCCTTTTTCTTAAGATTTTTTCCTCCCTCCTTTTCCATCTTCACAAGTAGACTTTGTCTTATTATACTTTTGTTTAGTGCCTACGTGCCAGAAAACCAATTCTTCATCTTTCATTGTTGCTTCTGCTATTCCTCTAAGATTTTTTTTTTTAAAGATTTTATTTATTTATTTGACAGAGAACACAAGTAAGCAGAGAGGCAGGCAGAGAGAGAGAGGAGGAAGCAGGCTCCCCGCTGAGCAGAGAGCCCGATGTGATGCAGGGCTCGATCCCAGGACTCTGAGATCATGACCTGAGCCGCAGGCTGAGGCTTTAACCCACTGAGCCACCCAGGCGCCCCCAAGCTTTGGTTTCTTATCTACAATGTCCCAGTCAACAATCCATTCTGATTCTATGGCGGAAAGTCAGCACTGGGATGTTTACTAAGTTGGAGTGAAGCTGCCATTTATGCTTTGCTCCAAGATTTCCTGCTATAGCCTGTCACTGATTCTTACAGAGGCCACACTTCTTAAAATATGTTTGCACTTATCAAAGGTCCAAAGACTAGCTGTGGGAGCTCTTCTCTGCACAACCCTGAGGAATTGGGCCTGGTCTGATTGGGAGTCACTGGGAAGAGCCTTCTCAAGCACAGGAACTGAATCAGGACCTCAGGTCTAAGTCCCCACTCCAGTACTTTCTAGGTTTGTGAACTCAGGGAACTATCAGCTTTGAGTCTTAGTTTTTCTCCTCTTTCACCTGGGGATAGTAATAGTACCTAACCTAACCATAAAAGGGGCTGAGGGTTAAATGAGAAATTGGACGTGAAGAGGGCTTTGTGAGAGCAATACACTGAAGGTAAGCCAACTTCCATCAAATTCAATCCTCCTGACTAGAGTTAAAGACAGGATCAGAGAGGCTGTTAATTTCTTAAGGACTCACAACAAATAAGGGCAGGGGTAGACCCCCAATGAGATCCCACTCTGAACTCAAATACCCACGCTCACCCTTGGAGCTGCCCAGCCCTGCGTCTCCTGTGGTAGTGATGCCACCACTTGTCCTCTGCTTTAGTCCTAGTCTTACGACAAAAGTCCGACATGAGGTCCAGTTCTCTTGGCCTGATTTCGTCTTCCCAGACAGCTCTACTGTCTTTCCGGGGTTTCTGTTAAAAACCTCCCAGATCACCACATCTTGGTTCCTGCTGTCTCAGACAGAAAACATTGCCTTTCCCTTTTATGGTATGGAAAGCAGTCCTTCCACTCCCCACCCCCTACCCATTTGTGCCAAGCAAAGACTTGATCAGCGTTGCTGGGATGTGGCCTCTTACTTTCTGCCATCAAACAATGACATGGCAGAACACCAGTTACTAACCTATCCGCACAGATGTTTCTGAGACTTCTGGGAAGGGGATATAAATGCTGACTTCTCTCTGTTTAAATGAATTCTATGGTTTCCAGAATTTGCAAAGTTAGAGCTTTTGAAAAAACTGGCGCAGAAGGACATTTTATTTCCTAGAAGCCCAATTCATGGAATCTTGAAAAGAGACTTCATATTTTCATTTCAATGGCTCTGCTGAACTCTAATCCCTGGAATGGAGATCTCTGAAAATATATTTAGAGAACAAAGGAATGCTACTTTTCTCATACCATGTGGCAAAAACTTTAACTGAAGGAAAAGGATATCTAATTGGAGGCAACTTCCTAATGACAAGTCCAATTAGAACATTGCCTCCAATTTGTAAATGTTTCTCTTTTCGTCATTCTTGTTGTTTTAATTGGAACAGCTCCCCCCTTTTCTAGCAATGCCACAGCAACCAGCACCATGGATGGTCTGAACTAAGTAGATGCTCAGTGAATGTTCTCTCATTAGAACCCCTAATGACCCAGAGTAGATACTCTTCTGCCACAGTGCTTGAAGACAGGACAATTATCAGAACCCCATAAACATGAACATACACTCACAGCACAGAGGCAACAGAAAAGTTTTTCATACAGGAGTGCAGCCATCATTGTAAAGAAATGGACTCATTAGCAATATGTTGTTTTCAGTGTAGTGATAGAAAATATAGAGTTTCTAATGTATTTCAGAAATGGCCAACAAATGCTTTCAAGCCTTTTGGATTAATCCTTAGCTAAAGAAAAGTTAAAACAATCCCATTGTCCCCTTTCTCACGGATTCTGATTCCTGGGGTTGGAGCTAACGGATTTGTTTTGGTGGAAAACAGTCACAGCCTGGGGGTCACCGAACTACATGTTCATCCTGTCTGCCACACAGCGGTGCCTTGACTAAAGTGACTTTTCAGGGGACCGTGCAGCTCCCCACCCCAGAATGGCAGGCTGTGCACCCTGTGTCCCTTTATTTTCATTCACTCTGACAGGGGCACCATTATGGGTTTTTCCTCCTGCCTCAACCCAATTTAAAAGGCATGGCTCCACTTAAGATTGTCTTTATTGAAGTAACCAATCATAATATCGCAAGAAGTAGATAAGCGATATTATTTTTATAAAGACTGTTTCTGTTCTTGATTTGATGTACGATATATTTTAAAGTAATTTTGACATGTTTATTCCAAAGAGGAGGATTTAAAGTAATACCCAGATAACTAAACTGAAGAACCTGTGACCCTGAATTCAGAACAACATGCTGTGGAGTTGGAATCCTTTATTCCAGTGAGTCTTTTGGGGAGAACGACTGGGGGCCTGCTTCGGGCCCAGTGCCTGCGTCTCTTAATTAACACTGCCCCTCTCCAGGACTGCAAAGGGAGACATACTGGCACAGCACTGTCATTTACACAGCACATTCTCACTGCTGAAGGGGCGGAAGCTCACAGTGACACTCAGTTAGAGGATGAGTGTCCCTCCTTGTACAACAAAGTGGCTGAGGCTCAGTGAGGTGAATTAATTTTTCTACTATCACATGACTGCGGGATACCCTCCAGCTCAACAGGGAGCTCACCAACCTGTAAGCCTCCTTTGTAGTGGGCGCAGCGTGGGGTGGCCCTTGAGGTCCCTGAGCCGAGGAGGGCAGGTAAGGGGCTGTTACTGAACTGTTTCTTGATGGTCTGCTGTTCTCACCCCAACGGGTCTAGAAAGCTAAGAGCACTGACCATGGTCTTCTGTTATACACTGGACATCCCTCATAGTACAGAGAACCTAACAGTTTCTCAATAAACCAGGGTCCTATACCTAGGCTCCCTGAAACTGAAGATGTATTTGTCTCATGCATTTTAAATGGATGTATGAGCAATTTTCTGAGGGCCGTCATCAGATACTTAAAGTTAAAAACCCAAGACAATTAAGAATCCGTAAAATGATGGCTTTTAAATCCCCCCATGTTGATCTATTATTTTGCTTTACGACCCTTGATTTAGACAAAAATTTAAAAAAACAGGAAATTAAATGTAAAGACATTAAAAAATACGTTAAGCTCTAAGACTTTCAAACAATTGTGTTATGGAAAGACCTTTGCTCACAGTACCTAATGTGATGCCACGAAGAATCAGTACAAGTCCCCATTCTATAATCTAAAATGATACAAAGTGAAAATTTATACAAAGATGCTATCAAATCAACTGTAAAGGTCCATAAATTTTCAGATGCTTTAAAGGTTTTCTTAATGCAACAAACCTGAGCACTAAGAATATTAATGACTTGCCACAAATTTTATCTAACAAAGGCAAAACTTTGTTAGTTTGTTGCTCTTTTCTCATCTCCATTGTTTAAGTATATTTTGTACAAATTACTGCAGTCTGAACAGGGACATGAATATGAATCATCTTTCATTACATTCCTATGTAGATATCAAACTATGTTATATCGTGAAAAAAATTAGTCACCTGCACATACATATAATTTTCAGGCTTTTCGAGAATGCTTTATAATTAATACCATCTGAAAAGAAGTTTTAAGCTTCTTGGAAAAAACATGTGTATCAATGGCAGAAAAGCCAAATCAACTATGCATGCATCCTAATATAGAGTAAAATTTTAGGGGAGGATTTACTACTTGAAGAGCTTGCCTTATAATTAAGGCCAGCTGCTCGCCTCCTATTGTGACAGCTGAACAAAAGCAAGCTAATAAGCTAAAACCAAGGCAAAATTGAAGTCAATGTTTCAAGCAAAACATCCGAGAGAGCTCTGGTGCCTACATTTGCCTACAAACCCAAGTCTGGGAAGCAGAAAGACCCTTACTGTTAGAGGTGATTTTTTTCCACCTAAGTTACAAATGCTTCTAAATCCACCCCACGCTGAAGCTTAACTCTTATCACCACCACAGATGTAAATAACTCCATTCCTTTGAAACTGACTCTTTCCTGCAAGCAAGAAACATGGACTGAGCGCCCAAGTATGGGTAAGGGCGGAGAAAATAAGAACGAGGAACACAAGGGCGCACATGAGTGGATCCTGTCTGATGAGTGCTCCGAGAGCCCGCAGCCCTGCCGTGCTATGGGCTCGTCAGTAATTACCTCCCATTTTCTTTTGCTTTGCTTCTACGTATTCAAAGCCTATTATCTCTGGACCATGATTATTTTAACCATTACTCTTGCAGCCATAATATAAATAGGTTTTGTTCCCTATTTCATGTCCAGAACAAGTGAATGGCGAACTCAAAACATCATGTTTAAGTTAACGCTTATTGAATAGGGAGAAGAAAACAAAATGAAACAAAAAACAAAACCCACAAAAAAACAAAACAAAAAACACAAAACACACAAAAAAGTCAGTACAAATTGTTCCTGACTCAACTGTAGCTTTTTATGTACCACTCCTCACCTTAATCATTTCTTGGGAAATGTAGTAAACACATGGTTATGTGAGGAAGGCTAGTCCCTATCTACTGAGCCTGCCCCATGTACTATGTTTTCATATATTTCCAAAAAGAAACTCAGTTATAACTACAATAAGAAATTCTGAGGTATACACATGTGATTAGGTACCATATTAGAATTTATATGTCCATGGATCTAAATATATACCATTAAACAAATTTTAAAAAATTTTTAAAATCTAAAGATATTAATCTCTACACCCAAAGTGGGGCTCGAATTCACAACCGTGAGAACAAGAGTCACGTGCTCCTCTCACTGAACCAGCCAGCTGTCCCAAACAGCTGATTGAAAAGAGCCAACCTGCTGATAAAATCTAAATCACTGATCAAATAAAGCTATTTTTTCAATGTCAAACAGCAATCACTATCTTCTAAGAAGCAGAAATTTTTCCAAGAACAGGCAGAAAAGTATGGTACGTGAATAAAACGTCTTTAAAATAACAATGACGAATATGGAGTGAATGTACTGTTGGGTCATGAATTATTCTTAAGTGTTAAATGATATGCTGTGAAATTCTGTAACATTTCATCCTTTAGCCATCATCCCATTGCTATGGAATAGGACAATGCTGCTGGCATGAAGATGACAAAATCTGGTGTGGAAAAACCCTAGGCTCTCTATCGGAGCTGAGACCCTGCAACCAATCCTATTTTTTCTGGTATGCTGAACCAAACACGTGAAATTATTTACTCTGAAATGTAATACATCTACTAGAATGAGACTGGAAAGTGAAACAATACAACAGTGTTTTGCTCTTAAAGAGGAATGATGGAAACTGGACAATGACATCATCTACTGATGTTAATCAATACTTGGTAGATGTTGTAGTTAAAAATAGTATTTTGCAAAACGTGGTTAAAGCAATTCATTCTTTATCTGCTTCTTCATATTAACAAAGTACATGAAATGTACCAAAATTTTCTTTGTTTTCCACATTTGCAGTATTCTTCACTATTAAATAAGGAACATTAGCCAGCAATTGAACAAAAACTCTGAATCAAATTATTTTCTACCTGTAACTGGAGTCTCTAGAGCTGAACTGAGAGGTCTTTACAGATTATGCTAATGTTTCAGAAGACAGTTTCTCAGTCCGATATACACACATGCCTCCATTAAAAATTCTGGTAAGGAACGGGCTTCACCCTTCCTTAGAGTAATGGTATCATATCCTGATTTTTATTAAGTTCCTGGAAACAGGACAGAAACTGATGGGGTATCTTAATCTTTTGTAGCCAGTGACTGATAATCCGTAGTGTTGGAAGAATTAAGGATCTCAAAGTGTACTGAAAAATAAGAAAAGCAGATTTTCTATCTGGCTATAGTCCAGTTACATTCTCTCTTGCGTGGGTCTATCATGGCATCTGTAAAGCCTTGCTGACTCAAGTTCTGGTTCCCGACCAGCACCACCGCAGCATCACCCGGGGGCTGGAGCCCTCACCCCACACCTATGGCACCAGGATCTGCATTTGAACAGATTCCCTGGGGGTTCTCCTGTGCACTGTGGGGGACAGTGACCTGGAGCTGCTCAGTCACAGGCCCCCAGAGCTGACAAGTCCTACTCCTTCTCCTTCTGTTACAGCTCCTACAGAAAAGGAAGAGGGGCCTGGGGAACTGGGTGGCTCAGTCAGCTCAGCTTTAGACTCTAGATCTCAGCTCAGGTCTTTTTTTGGGGAGGGGGGCGCTGGCAGAGGGAGAGAGAGAATCCCAAGCAGGCTCCATGCCCAGTACTGAGCCGAACCCAGTCCCTGAGATCATAACCTGAGCTGAAATCGAGAGTCAGATGATTAACTGACTGAGCCACCCAGGCGCCCCTCAGCTCAGGTCTTGACCTTAGGGTTGTGGGTTCAGGCCCTGCTACTTAAAAAAAAAAAAAAAAAAAAAAAGCTTCAGTATTTAGGCTGAAAACTACTTCCCCTCTATAGTCAAACCACTGGCACTCTGGTTTTCAACTGCATAAAGACTCTGATTACTTGTAAACAATATCAAATACAAATACGGAATTTAAAGCTCTTTATAATAAGGTCATGCTTGAGAACTAAAAATTTAATACCTCCACAGACAAAATGTAAACTAGGGCTTACATAAAGGGGTCCATGTTAGGCAGTTCCTATGACCGATTTGAAGAAAAATGCCCCCTCACCAGTCACTGAACTGCTCATGGCAAGAGGCAGAGGCTGGATTGACAAGCCACACACATGCCATACACACTAGTTCTTACCTGTTTGTACTCAGATTCTCTTCCAACCAACACCTGCAGAATGTAGTGGACCGGGTCACCTTTCATTGGCGGTACCGTCTCCCAGAAGATTTCACACGAATTTCCTTCCAACTGTGTTACTCGAGGTGCTAAAATACAAATCCGCATGTTCAAACTCAAAATTCAAAGTATCACAGTAACCACCAACATTTTGTAATATTAGAGTGGGAGCGTGCTTGTGTCTGCTCTGAGAGGGGAGTTTACTTGCCCAGCCTCCTAGAGAACCTGCAGGGCACCCTTCACACAGAGAAGCTACTCCATGACTAGCAAGCTACTGGTGAAAAAAATTCCTTTGCTCATTATCCTATTAATAACTGCTTGGCCTGGATTGCATTCTTTTTTTAATTAAAAGAATTTTAAAAAAAAGATTTTCACTTATTTCAGACAGAGAGAGAGTGCACACATGAGCCAGTGGAAGGGCAGAGGGAGAGGGAGAAACAGACTTCCCGCTGAGCAGGGAGCCAGCCCTGGGGCTCAATCCCAGAATCCCTGGGATGACCTGAGCCAAAGGCAGCAGCTTAACCAACTGAGTCACCCAGGCACCCCATGTACTTTTGTTATGTTTTCAATAACTATTGAGCATGTTATATGATGAGGCCCTGAGCTAGAGACTTTAGAGAATGCAAATAGGGGCTGTAAACCCTACTTTCAAGGGAATTAAGATCAAATCGAGAGAAGAGGCGAGCAAGGTAGGAGACAAATACAAATAGAAACAGAATGTGAAGGCGATTAAACGGGGGTGTACAAACAAAAGAGGAGGGAGAGTCTGATCTGTGTGAGTCTGAGGAAGGTTTGAGAAGCAGGCGACATGTGAGATTAAGTCCCAGAGAATGGCCAGCATTGACAGGAAGCCTTTAAAAATCAAGTTATCTATTTGTATTTTTTTTAGTTCATTCTTCATCTACTAGACTCATAATTCTGGGTTTTTTTTTTCTTTAAAGAATTCTTTTTTTTAAAAGAGTCTATTCATTTGAAAGAGAGAGAGAGAGAACACAAGCAGTGTGGGGGCGGGGAGCAGAGGGAGGGAGAGAGGGAGAGGGAGAAGCAGGCTCTCTGCTGAGCAGGGAGCCCAACACAGGACTCAATCCCAGGACCCCGGGATCACAGCCTGAGCCAAAGGCAGATGCCTAACGGACTGAGTCGCCCAGGCACCCTCATAATTTTGGTTTAAAGGAAAATCACATTAGTTTATAGTAAAGCATGTAAAATGTTATAGAATTTAAAAATTTTTTTCTCACAGCATATGCTGTATCTCTACAGTTTAATTCAATACCTGAAATTTTCCTACTTTGTAACTAGAACGCATTACTCCTCCCTGAACCATCTTCCTCTTGAAATTCTTTAAAAGCAGCGCTTTCTACTTGCAATTCTGTACAACACTGCTTCAGAAAAATACAGGTTTTCTTAAAAGTAAGTTGCAATTAGTTGGCCAAAACTCCACGCAATTTTTGGAAAAAATGAGGGACTCTATCAGACCAAACAGCACTCCAGCTAAGAAAACAACTTCCTGACCGAAAGAGGAAAAGGATCTGATCAATGTGGCAGTGGCAGGAAACTGTCCTTCTGAAGAAAATGTACATGAAAGTCAAGTGCTTCCTACTCAGTGTTCCACTGTCCATGAACTGAATCTCTACCAACACACCCCTAGACAAAGGGAGTGTCACAAAGACCTCTGACATCTGCCAGCTGGTAAATGTGGCCAGCCCTCCTTGTCACAGCCAATCTATCTGCCCCAGTGGGTTCAGGAATCTCTTCCGTTACGGCCACCAGGCGAAGCTGTACCAAAGGGCTGGGCCACTCAGTACCCAAGTGACGCGTGAGCCCTTGCACGGGTACATCTGTTTGCCCTGGTTTCGCACTCACATAGAGAAGCAATTGCCAAAGAACTTCTGGACTGTGGAGGGGAGGGAGCTACCATCAAGCACCCTGGAAGGAGCTAGAGGAAACCTTCACAGACTCCAAGCCAGCCACCGCCCCCCCCACCCCCCCGCCCCTGAGGTCTCTCACCCCCGTGAGACCCGGCCAAGCAGACACCCCTCCCCCCACACGGAAGCCCCAAGTCAAACGGCCTTCCTCCTGGGGCCACACATACAAAGGACCTTTTTTCAAGGTTGCGCTCATCCCCCTGGCCATCCAGTAATACATAGCAAACCTCCACTTTTACTCAGATAAAACCTAGTTCAGGTAAGCTGCCTGCGTGTCCATCAGCCTTGAGTCATTTTGGGCAGCAGCTGGAAAGAGCCACCAGCACAGCCTACCCTCGCAGTGGCCACAAGGACCTTCACCGGAATCATCCTTTTGGGGTAAAAGAAGGTACAGGCTCAGGAGGCCATGGGGGTGGCCGGCTGGGAGGGCCGAGCCAGCCCCACCCTACTGCTGTCTGTCCATCCCCCAAGTCACCTGTGCACAGGGAGACAAGGGCTTACCAGACCCAGTGGAGGGAGAACCCGTGAAGAGTGGCTTTTGCTCACTCCCTGTCCCCACAAAGGGATGGAGTCAACTAGTCACTGGCAAACCTCAAGATAAATACTCAAGGAGATGAGCACAGGCCACTGCCGCTCTTTTCTCAAAGGCACCTCTGCACAGTAGGAGTGCGGCTGGGGGACAGGCCGATGAAGTTGCCCGGGCCAGGCACTGGGCACGAGAGTCACCGGAAGGCAGACACCAACCTCAGCTCTTCCTGACGGTCTCTGGGCAGGGAGAGCCTCAAGCCTTCCCTGGTGAACTGTCAACACCAGAATTCACCCTCATTTCTAACCCCAAGTGTGTCACTCAGTGTGGTCCTTTTCTTTGTCCACCTCCTGTGGGGACGAGGCTACTACATTATTTGCAGTAATTATTTATACAGACCTGAGGAAAGGCCTTTTCACAGGGAACCTGTTCCCCAACCTACTCTTTGAGACCGTTGTTAGGATTCTATGTTGCTGATGTTAGAAATATTAGAAGAGTATACGTCAGGTCAGAACTGAGCCTCCTACTCCAAGTTCCAGAGCTTCCTTATTCTCACAGAAGAATGTGCTAGAATTCACTGCCTACAAACCTTTGATGGTGGGGGGAACGCATTTGGTTGTGCTGAAGGTATAGGTTTCTGAGAAGGGCCCTTCCCCGGCCTCGCTCGCTGCCTGGATTCTGAAGGAGTAGCATGTGAATTCCGTCAGTCGCTGGACTTTGTAGGTGTGGCTGGGTCCTCTATAGATGGAAATAAACCTAGAGGAAGGAACAGAATCCATTAGCCACCTCAACTTTCATTAGTGACAAGAAATTAATTATCACTGTTAACTTACCTTCTACTACATACGAGGCAATGAAGTTAATGTTAACTGGGCACCTGAGAAATACAATGTCCTCTTTACCTGGATTTTCCAAAGAACTAAGGTTTAGCTTGAAAATTCCTTCAATTTTAACCTTTGTCTTTGCAAGAGCTTTCAAAGCCCCTTTCCCAAACTAGTGAGAACACATTGAAGATTATAGATCTTTGAGAAAAGATTTTAAAAGAAGAAAAAAATACTTAGAATCCTTCATCAGTTTAATCAACATAATGGAAATGCGGCACAGGTAAACTGGACAGCTTAAACTGGCAGCTTCTGGATCCTTCTCCAGTCTGAGCTGGGACTATTCTGTACTCTGCTAATTATTATCTCCAAGAGGTATAAGCATAGAAGGCCTGAAGATAGAAAATAAGGCTGGGGCACCTGGGTGGCTCAGTCATTAAGTGTCTATCTTCTGCTCAGGTCATGATCCCAGGGTCCTGGGATCGAGCCCTGCATCGGGCTCCCTGCTTGGAGGGAAGCCTGCTTCTCCCTCTCCAACTCCCCCTGCTTGTACTCCCTCTGTCAAATAAATAAATAAAATCTTAAAAAAAAAATAAGGCCTTACGTTCTCAAGTGTTTTCCCCCAGGGTCTTGAAAAATTTATATTTTTACAATAAAACTGGATTACCCAGGATTAGTATATGCTATCATTGTCTTTTTACAGTTAAATATAAAATTTTGGAAGTAACTGCCCCCAAATTATCCAGAATTCCTGTAGATTTGGGACTTGAATCCCGCCAGCCCAGGGACGTGTGGAGAACCATAACGTGACTTCGTCCGACACAGGCCCATCAGCTCTCGCAGTGTCTGAGGACAATCCGTGGTCTTCAGATACTGCTGGAAGTCGGTCAGAACAATGCTTTAAAATGTCTAGACTCTTAGGCCACTGTGGCCTAAGGGGTAGGCAGGATTTATGAATTCATTTAGCAAACATTTCTTGAGCATCTGCTGTGTGCCAGGCTCTGTGGCTTCAAAGATGAATGAGTTAATACCGAATCCCTGTGGGCTGGTTGCGCCTGTGTGTGGTCAGAGCTTTCTGAAAGCAGCAGGCTTTCCCTGGGTCAGAGAACTGTCCCTCTGGACAGACAGACGGATGGGTGGGTAGGTCTAGAGATTAAACAACTTTTTCAGAAACCCTGTCCGAGAGTCAATACTTTTTTTTTTGAAGATTGTGTTTATTTATTTGACAGAGAATGAGATCACAAGTAAGCAGAGAGGCAGGCAGAGAGAGAGAGGGAGAGAGAGGGAAGCAGGCTCCCTGCTGAGCAGAAAGCCCAATGTGGGGCTCATCCCAGGACCCCGAGACCATGACCTGAGCCGAAGGCAGAGGCCCAACCCACTGAGCCACCCAGGCGCCCCGAGTCAATACTTAGTTTAAACACCCTTGTACTCATCAGCCTTCCCAACTGAGTTCCTGAGCCCTAGTCATTTCACTATTTCGCGTTCCCTCTGCTGTGCTGTGCAAGGAAGCACCTTTACTAGGGGCTGAACATGTTCCATTTCAGGGAAAGCCAGAGTCCACTCGGAAACTCACAAATACCATGGCAACCTGCTTGGTGCCCTGACACATTACCACCTTAATGAAGATACCCTTGCTAATGCTGGAGGCAAGTAGCTATTCATTAACTCAGCCTCCCCATGGGCCAGGATCTCTGACCAGAGTCACGGCCTTTGGTTGTACCACAAAATGGAAGTCATGGTTTAAGAAGTAAATGTGTTACATCCTCATTACAAACTTGCAAGAAAAGCCTGGTTTTTCAAAGAATCTGGAGAGGGTTACTAGCAATAGTACCGCTTCCCTGACATGCCCTGCTCTCAGGAGGCTGTTTCCTTTTGACAATAAGGTCAGTACATGTGCGTGGACAGCAGCACTCAGAGAAATGGACTGAAGCAGGTTCAGGACTCGATATGGTAGCGTCATCCTAAATTGGGCAAATAGCATACATATCAATTTTTAAATACATCAAAATCTGCTTCTGGACTGTTTTTATTTTCCCCCCTTTAATTGATTGTTTGGCTCTTTCACTGCTGCATTTCAGCTCCTAAAAATCGCATCCCAATTTATAGAAGGCACTGTAGAAACAGGTGCCAGCAATGAAGGACTCTGAGATTTCGCCGTTAGAGCATCTGTTTAAGTCCGAGGATAGTGTTACTTATTTTAAAAAAAAAAAAAAAAAAAAAAAAGCAGGGCTGCACCTGCTTTCAGCAAAAAGCTAGAATGACTCTAAAGGAGACATTTACCGAGTGGATTTCGGGTTCCAGTTTACTCCCCTTGCATTCAGTGAAGGTGGATGTAGGTGCAGGAGGCCCACCTCGTAGCTGGCGTTTCCCCTGGAGAGGAGGCTGGGGGCTGGCAGCCTGGCACACCCAGCAGAAGAGCACAGAGAACGGGAGGGAAAGCGGCCGTCCTTTCTCCCTCCAGCCTTCTCTAGAATAAGCACGTGTCTGACCAGTCCTTTAATTCAGCCCTCTGTCTACTTTGGCAATAAGAAGTCATGACTCGCTTGCTGCCCCGCTTTGTCTGACCTCCCTCCCCTTAGAAAAGCCAAGGGAAGGAATTCTGGGGAAGTAGCCAAACTGGATGGGGCTACTTCCTAGGTCTTGTAATTAGCCAGGTACGGAGCCCTCAGTCAGGGCAGGGATGACCATGGGCATGTGACAGGCTCTCTCCTGAGTCAAAGGGGCATGGGAGCGGCGAGGGGAGACACCAGGAATCCTAGCAGCTTTGGGAGAAACATTCTGGAATAGCTGGCAGGGCCAACTCCACCCCAAAGGCTCGCTTAGAGAAAAAGGGGTTGTCCTGTCCTCGTGCACCTACGCCCTAGGGCGGATACACAGGCCCAAGGTCAGAAGGAGCTGAGCAATGAAGCAAGGCAGCCGCACTCCTGCCTTCTGAGGACGTCTGAGGCCTGCCAAGAGTTTTAAAAGTTCATTCTTTTGGGACACCTGGTGGTTCAGTTAGTGAAGCATCTACCTCTGGCTCACGTCATGATCCCGGAGTCCTGGGATCGAGCCCAGCGTGGGCTCCCAGCTCAGTGAGGAACCTGCTTCTCACTCTGCTTGTGCTCTGACAAACAAGCAAAATCTTAAAAAAAAGAAGAAGAAGAAGAAGTTCCTATGTTTATCCCTTGACAGGTTTCCCACTCCCTCCTTCTTCTTGAGGAAACACAAGAGGTAGAGCAGAAGAGACGTGCAAGGGTGAGATTGTGGGTAAGAGAATAGAAAGGCTGGATATTCACCTTCTAATATGGAAATCATTGACCATACTCAGGTCTAATTTCATGCTGCTTTACTTTTAACAAAGAAATGTATTAAATGCACAGGTCAATGGATTCTCGTTAGGAGCTCCATGTAAGTCAGCTTGTTACTCAAAAACTCAAATCCTTCATAAAATCTCACCTCAGATTTTAGGTTTCTGGAGACATGACCTTCCCAAGTTAACGGCCAGTTTGGCACTTTTAGTGTCACTTTAGGGGTTTCAAGAGTCTTAATTTTGAAAACTTTAAGGGCTAATACCGGTTCCCACCATCCCCAACACACTCCTCATCCATGCGGGTTCCATGAGCAGGACAGGCACCGAGACTGTGAGCCGCCAGCAACTTACCTAGCTGCTCTGTGCCTCAGTCTTCCTCTCTGTGCCATAAGGGTCCGCAGGCCCCAACCTCCCTCGCAGTACCGTGGTCAGGTTTATTGGGTTAACAGAAGTGTTTAGGCCGGTCCCGACCTGTAATCACCACTCCCACAGGTGCCCTCACAACTATTTTATAATGCTAGGGTTTTTACCAAACTCCACTCTCTCCTGAGAGACCATCTACACCCTCACTGGCTAATCCCGAGGTTCCTTTCTTTTCTCCTGGGTAGAGAGTTGGCGGTGTGGGGAGAGAGGCCATCCAGTGAGGCAGGTTGTGCACCGGCTGGAGGCGTCAGCCACGGGGCTCCCTCAGGGAGCCCGCTCACCCTCCGCGCTGGGACCCCTGGTGAGGTGGGGCCGAGAACGCCTCCCTCACAGGTCTGTGGTGGACTGGGTTTGAGAGCTCACGTAAATGCCACAGGCCCTCCACAGAGCTCGCCTTTAGTAAGTGTCACAGATCCTCAATTTCTTTCTGTGCGTGCTGACAGTGACTTCTGTCTTAAACAAAGGCCAACCCAAACAAAATAAAAAGCTCACAAGCCAGCACAAGAGGCACAGGGTCCCTCTTTTACCGCAACGCTGTCATTATTCTCCATCACTCCAAGAGGCGGGAGAAGAAAGAACGTCCTTTGTTTGGAGCCAGTGATTTAAGCCAGTTGCATGGTGGCCTCTCAGGGAGGCTCCGAGGGGAGAAACCCATGGCTAGAACCACCCATGCAGACGCTACAAATATTCATCAAATATGTGTTTTAACAAAGACCAACCGAATTTTTCCTCTTTCCTAAATGTTTTTTTAAACCATCTTCATTTTAAAATTCATTAATAAGTCAGCCAGAGGCCTTTGGTGATAGAATTAAAGATACACCGTGTGTCTTCAGAATCAGTGATTGAAGGCTACACCTTCTAAATGCAGCCAAAGATCCAGCCCCTAGAGCACGTCTCTGCCATGAAGAGAGGACAGGAGCCACCCAGCTTTGCTGATCCCTCCCGCTTTTATCTGGACCATCCAGCGTCATGGCTTGGACTCCACCTGTGTTCATGCACTGTCTGGGACAGGAGTCATTGCCAGAGGACAACAGGAGTCCTATAGTCTCGAAGGCCCGGAAAGCTATGATTTCAGTGTGCACTGTCCCAAGCCTGGGGAATGGGGGTGGATGTCAACTGTGAAGCGGTAGGATCTGGAGCAGCTGGGGCGCCGACATCATCAGAGGATGGTCAAGGAACTCTCACCAAGATCTCAGCCCCTTGGCTTCTGAGGGAGAGAGGGTGGCCTGGGCAATAAGGGATCCGTGACGGGGAGGCACGGATGCTACAGAAACACGATGAACTACGCATACCTGACAGCACGTGCTCAGTGCAGTCACGGAGTGATTCCAGTGTCCGTTCCCGCATGTAGCCACAGGCACCCCCGCGGAATCACAGCTGCTTAAAGGTCATCCCGGAGCCTCGGGCCCACACTGGCACTGCCTCTGAGGGGGGTCTTCCACTCTGCTCTCTACCCCTGCTGCCCAGGGCTGCACACCCTGGGTGGCCTCAGCCCCATGACCCAAGACTCCTGGGAAGACCAAGAGAACAGGTGTGGAAACACCTGCAGAGCTGCGCCATTGGCGTGGGAGGGGAAGGGTATGAAAACAATCCCGAGTTCACAGACTTGAGTCTGAATTTAGGTTCATAGCCTGGGGCTCCTGGGCTCTAGAGCCACAGAAGCTATTTCTGTCTGTGAAAAATGGGTGTGACAATAATGCCTCCCCTCAGAGGCTGTTGTGAGAATCAAATGGGATCATGCTGGCAGAACTCGTTACGAAATGCCTAGCACTTGTGGTAATGCTAACACTCATGTTATTAAGGACACAACACCAAGGGTTATGAGTGGTTTACCTTGGTTGTTAATGTTGGAGAAGCCTGAAGGACGCCCCCAGAATGGCATCCCTTAGGCTTTCCTGAGCCACAGAGAAAGCTGTACACGTGAGCACCACCCACCCTGGCCGGGTTAACCCAGGCCACGAACGGCTGCGGACGGCAGATAAGATGGGAGCCGTGGGTCCTGGACCAGTGCTGCCCATTCGTGGAAATCGGGGCATTTTTACTGAGGGAAAGGAAAAATGGGAAGAAATGTTCTCTTGTACTAAAGATATTTACTTGGAAGTGGAAACATAAACAAGGCAGAAGGTTGGGTGGGTCACTGAAAGTTTACCGTCTAAATGAATTCCTTATGGCTCTGCCTCCAACTTGCTTCAGCACTGACTGTAATAATGTCTTGAAACTAAACACTTCTATGGTCGCAAGCACACACGGGTTTTAACGTTGCCAATTTAACAGTGATTTAAGAAAATGTTCTACAGATCTGTGAATACAAAATGGTTCTGCTTATTCTGTTTGCCTGTCAGAGTGTCTCCTTGGTTGGTACAAAGACAGACAAAAACCTTGGGCACAACGCAGAGTCTGTTACTGTGAACTTGGACAAGCTGATAAGTCTCCAGGCTGAGTTTCCAGACACTTGGGATAATAAAAACTGTCTCGTTCACCTGGCAGGAGTTTTTACGAGAGCCAAATGAGAGGACCAAGTAAATCCTACGATTTCTTATTAAATACACATTAGGAGAGCAAAACAAGAGATTCTTGGCAGGTTCACAAAGTTCTAGAGGAAGGCTGTATTTTAACCTCAGCCTTCTAGGTTTTAATACATAGTGATAGATGACTTTTTTTTTTGCAGTGAAAGGCCACTGAAGGAAGAAATTCAAACATGTTACATCTTCGAATGTTTATTTTAAATTAGAGTAAAATGATGATAGGTAAATAATTCAATTTTAAAAACCTATTTCCTTAAAACAGTTTTGTTTAAAAAAAAAAAAAAATCCAAGAATGCCCTGGATGGCTCATAACTTAAATTCACAGCAGAAGATAAGGTAACACGAAGGTTCTTGTGTTTACTACCTTGTTGCCACCTTATAATCCCTAGGCCCATTACAGGCTAACAGTAGCTTGTTAATATTTACTCCTCACCATGACCTACCCTGCTGACCTAAAATGGCCTCTAGCCCACTCAAGGCTGCAAATGGCATGTTTTGAAAGTTGTTCTACAGCATCACAAATCAACAGCTGTTAGTTAAGAACGGCACAGCTATATTCCTTAACAACGATGTGCCACTGCCTTCATTCTCTCTGGGCCGCAATGGGCTATGTGTGTGAGAGAGACAGACAGAAGCTCCTCCATTACTGAAGCCATCCATGTTTGGGAGTGGGGGGTGTTCAAAACAGGGATGGAGGGGATGTGTCCTCGCTCCACCGAGGACATGGAGTCCTGTCATGTCTATGCAGAAGTAGCTGGAAGCAGATGGCATCGTGTGGGTCACCTGAGGCAGGGAAGGTGTTTCCTAGACTGGCTTTGAGGCTGGTGAGAGGCCCCATTTGCAGACTGAGCACCCAAGTGCCAAGGAGTTCTGAAAGACTAGTGTGAAAGGAGCTCCTCTCCTACCCCCATGTCCTCGGTTGCATACATGCCTACTGGCTCTTAAGGGATCCAACTCTAATACTTTTTGGTTAGGTTTCATTTCAGGCTCCTTTTCTAAGAAATAAAATGTCAATACAGCTGCCGATTGAGACTCTACAGAGAATAAAAAAATTCCTTTTTTCATTTTTGTTGTTCAAACTGTACCTTGTTATTGATGTATTAAAAAAGAGATTTATTTATTAAAAAAAAAAGATCTCAGTATGAAGACCGCCTAAGAATCTTGAGGCCTCCCATTCTGCTTTCTTTTCAAGCATATGCAGGAATCTTCTCTTCACGGATACTCTTCCCAGAGTCCTGTAGATTTGTTTGTCTACTTCTCTTTTAATGGGTTTGCCTCAATCTTACATGATTTAGGAAAAAACGCTGAAATGCTATATGTTCTATTTATGTTTAAAGAGATCAAAATTCCATTCTGAAATAGAAAAAAAAAAAAACCCTATAACCTGAATTTTTTTTTTTTTACTTTCAGTCCAATTAAGTTCTCTAACAGTTCATTTATCATTACTTACCTCTGCCTGTACCTGACATTTCAGGCTGCAAACCTAGTCAGACTAAGCCCACGGTACTCTTTATTTTGTTGGCTTAATTTTTTTGCTTTTCTAAAACCTATCAATACTTTTCCTCCATCAATCAGGGACTGGAGATAGGCATCATTAGTTCCATTCTGTAGAGAGAGAAACTAAGGCAAAAAAGAAGTGATGGGACATGCCCCTAGCCATCTCTGAAACTCAGTAACAGATCTGGGATTAGAGCAGAGATCTGACACCCCCGTGGAGAACCACATTGCCTTCCACTGACCAAAGGTAGTATCAAAGTGTCATTTATCCAACAAGGGTGATCATGTGTGTTACCAGGACTATTCCAAAGAAACAAAGGAAACTAGTATCGACGGTTTCTGTGGGCTCTGAGCTAGCTGCCTTACATCTATTTAATTCAACAATATGCTCTGAGAAATGGAAAGCAGGGGTCTGTTCCATAATAAGCATACATTAGGAAAGTTCACTTCTCCCGTAGGGCTCATACACCCGGGTGACTTTTATTAGTTGCCTAGTGTGTATTTTTTCAGGGTTTCTTTGTATAGATTATTTTCTGTCCCTCTCTAACAGTCAGCAGTCAGTCTTATTGTACACATTAACAAAGCCCTCCAATTTTGCCTGATGAAGGGAAAAGTGTCACGGGCCTTAAGAGCTGAGTTAAATGGAGAGCAACTGGTAATTATGCACTCTATTAGATCCCTCTGCCCCATCCCCCTTTTGCTGGGAATACATTGGCTTTAAAATACACTGGCGATCTGACTAAATCTGAACAACAGGTCAGCCATAAATGCATTCCTGGAACTTAAGTTCCTCTCGTCTCGGTGCTGCATACAATTATCAGGAACACAGACCCAGGAGGGTTAGGTCGAGAATCAGATTCTGTGAGGGCAGCCTAACGTTTCATTTCAGTAACACTGACAAATGCACGTTCAAAATCCTCAGTACAGCGTTACGATCTTAAAATGCATGAGTTGATCTTGTTATTCTAATCCCTGTATTAGGTTAATGCAGCATTATGAAAATGTTTTCTCTGGGTGTATATTCTTCTTGCATACACAGGAACCAAAGACATTCAGAGCTTCTGTGCCAGATTTGCTAAGAATAATAGACTTAATCACTCTAGGTCACGCCAGATAATTTTTGTTTTTCTGCTGAAATTAAATAAAATATCTTGTGCTGTCTGCTCATTGTTTCCCGTTAACTATTTTCTCAGTAAGATAAGTTCCTTATAGGTAGCCACATACCTCAAAAGACTTAGCACATTATAGTAATTCAGGAAAAAAATGATGACTGGGTCATTATAATCTAACTGTGAGGAATAAACTTGGCCCTATAAATACAAGGCACTGCTTTGAAGCTGCTACATCAAGACGTGGTCAGTGACCTTGAACTGGGAGCCCTGTGAGTCAAAAGCTTAACTACATGGAAAACAAATGTCCTGTTCATGGGGCACAAAATTTTCAACACAGCAAGCCCAGGTGACCCAGATGAATTCTAGGTTGATTTACCCGGGAGGCAAGGATTTGGGCAAGATGTCCTTTTGGGATCCCTTTTGCTTATATGAAATAGTCCCAAACTGAAAAAGAGCCACGTGTAAAAGAATGAGACCAGGAAGAGGAATTCAGGTGGAGAAAAATCCTGGGCACAATTCTGTGCTTTGGAGATTGTATCCTTGGTTTCCACCCAATTCTGAGTCTTTATCACTTCCCTCCAACCTAAGGCTCTTTTGCATGAGGTTGTAAAATTGGGACCCTTTTAAGACTCACTTACCCTATTATTTTCTGTAAGAAGCCTTCTCTGCTTATTTAATTTTAAGCCTATAATCATACATTGAAATCATAATAATCATTAAAATTAAATTCAAGTCAACTTATCAAAAACAACCCATTTTTCATCTAGCCAGTGGAAGGCTTTGGTAGAAATCCTATCAGCATAGAAAATATTTCACTTTTTATTCAAAAACTAAATAATGTAGGTAAAAGCTCTCAATGTCTGGCACTTTGCAGATGCTCAATAAATAGAAGTATCATTTAGGAAGTTTTAGAAATATATTTTTGGCTCAAGATTATAGTTAGAAATCTCTAGCTTATTTTATATTTTTTGACTGAGAGGTATATAAATAAATATTACAAACCACCAAAGTGTAAAATGTAAAACCTTAGGGGCTTTTGAGATCTTAAGTGGTCACTCTTAAAGAAACAGTGTCTGGGGCACCTGGGTGGCTCAGTCAGTTAAGCATCTGCCTTCAGCTCAGGTCATGATCCTGGATTGTGGGCTCAAGCCCTGTGTTGGCCTCCCTGCCTAGTGGGGAGTCTGCTTCTCACTCTTCCTCTCCCTTTGCCCCTCATCCCTGCACAGAGAGAGTTCTCTACCTCAGATAAAAAAATAAAATCTTTTTTAAAAAGTTAGTATCCTTCTTAGTTGTCAAAAGCAGAAACAAAGATACGAAGAAAATAGAGACAGCGTGCCCTAATCATCTGCAAGAGACACCCTTTTGTAAAGGATATAGTTCACAAATAATCTAGAAGATTCAGTGCTTTCAGGTGAAAAAGGTGAAAAGGGACTCAGAGTTCACGTTCTAGTATAGTCTAAGGTAGACTGATATTTGAGCAGCCAAATCAAGATAACTCTTTAATTTTAAAATTACCGAGAATGGAGTTACTAATTTTCATTGTGCTTCCGTTGTAAAATGTTTTAAGACTAGCATTATCTTCACAGTTGACTAGGACAGCCAGACAACTCACACATTGGCAGCTCTCCCTTTCAATACCCACAGCACCTGGTGACAAAATCCACCCAAACCACAATCTATCTACCTCTGGTTCTCACCTTGGCCACAAGTAGAACATAACAGTATTTTTGCTACATACATAATAAGAACTTATTAGTGGTTAATGCAATCAATGCATACACTAGGGGATATGTGTACCTTTCCCAAAAGCCACGACTGGAGATCACTGTGGCAGTGAGTTCAAGGAAAATTCTGTTCCCTGAATGAAGACGCTTACTTTCAGTTGGACAAGCCACGTCCAAGTCCCAAAGAACCTCAAGGAGACCAGAATGGACAAAAACTGTACTAATCACAAGAATTATAATGTATCCAACTCAGATGATCTCTCCCTAATTCTCATGAGTCAAGATCCAAAGTTAAATAAAGGCTTGGATTTAAGGGGCCAATGGATACAAAAGTTCAGTTTCTAGACACTAAGGAAGGTCATCTTCAAACTCAAATTAGGCCAAGTTTCATCCTATTAAATCATAAGAAAATTATTCCCCAAATAGAACGAGAATTTATTACAGTCTATACTCCCATCACTTTAATAACTTTGAGAGCACTGACAAATCTAATTTAAAAAAGATACATTTGGACTCCAGATGATAAAATTAAGAAAAATACTGTCCCTAATGGTAAGTTTTCTTAAATTGCCATTTAAATTTAGGCATTTATTTGATTAACGGTGCCATCTTTGGGCCTCCGCCCCCCTCTTTTAATAGCATGAATTGATTGCTAGATTCTGCACTCTCTTCTGTCCAGCATATTTAAATGTCTCATGACAGTATGCTTATCTGGATCAGCATTCACGGGCATCCGTACAGTTCTCCATACGAGGGGGCCCCCTACAGGAGGATGCAGACAGCTGGTTTGGTGCAGAGCCCCTGCTCTGCCCACATTCCTGGACCTAACAGTAGAGGCAACTGCGTGAGGAGTTAGGCAGCCCCCACTCTGATCCCAACTCTGCTACCAGTGTCAATGTTTTTGGACTTCACTTTTTCTAAAGCAGGACATGACTGTAAGATACCTCTAACAAAGACTCTCTCAATCACCAAAGGAAGCCAAAAGCCCAGGGCAAAAAATAAAGGCTCATTTGCAAATTTCCCCAACTGCTAGCTTTAAATATTTATCAGGATTTCTGTTTGTCCATAATTCTTGTTCTCGCTGTTCCCTGCCAGTAAAATAATGAACCCATGGAAGTGCATCCAAAGGTACAAAGCCTAGTAAGACGAATGGTCTTGTCTATGAATGAGTGTGCCTTTCATCTCTAATGAACCTACCAAAAGAAGCTTCATTTTCTGTATGCTTCCTTACCAGGACGAGTTTCCAATAGGACAATCACTTTTT